>OVBE01008001.1:0-17748 GCA_900406425.1 Iberis pinnata
CCTCAAAACCGATGCTAATTGATAAGTAAAAACCGTGAAAATTCAGAGTCATCACAAGCCATCCAAGATATCTTATGGTGTGTTACCGTACCATCCCACCAAAACTTAGACATCAAACTATCCATATCCTTAGTAATTGATGAAGGTAAATGAAAGTAGTTCATCGAATATACCGGCATGGCCATAGCTATACTTTTAAGAAGTATTTCCCTCCCCGCTGGTGATAAAAAACTGCATTGCCAACCAGATATCCGAGCCTGAACCTTCTTAGTGATAAAATTAAACAGTTCTGTTTTTTCCGGCCAAACTGTTCTGGTATCTTTGAGATGCCTGTGATATTTTTGCTATTAGTTTTTGTATGTTCAAATACCTTGGTCCCATAAGTAATCGTTGATTTATCAAGTTCAGAAACAAACATTTAGAACTTAAACCTTGAAAAAGGATAATTAAAGAAGTCTAGTTCTTGTATTATGAAGTTTATGAACCGAACATTTCAGAGATCTAGGAATTCAAGTTAAAACCAAATTACTTGTGATTGATAACCGTTTCAAAGTTTAGAAAATTTTTAAGAATGAAAGGACTGAAACCGATTTGGCAGATGCTTTAAAACTTCGGGAGGGTTTTGGAGAAACTTGATGCGATCACAAAATAATAAATGAGTGTGAAGTGTTTATAGTGATGAGAAGTTAAGAGATGAATGACTCCCTTATATTGGCTTCTTGGTCGAAATTAAGGTGGTGGTAGTGAGGAGTAGTGAGTGGAAATATGTGGGTGAGGTTTAAAGGAGTGGTATGTGGAGGAGGTTTAAAGAGGAGACATGGGAGTGATGGAGGTGTAAGAGATATGTTGGGGAATCTTGGAAAGGTGAGAGGACACTTCTTTGGCATGAGGTAAGTAGTGGGCAAGTTGTGAAGCTTGTGGATAGGCTTGGCTCGATTTCAATCATGCTCAAAAAATGGCTCGATGGGATTTTTTGCGGCTCGGTGGTGCTCAAGGATGGCTCGATCAAAGCTTTAAACTTGGCTCGATCGTGAGCTTGAGACGTGCATCGATCATCTCGAGCATGGCTCGATGGAACCTCAAAAACGGCTCGATGGTAATTTAGCATTTGGCTCAATTCTAAGTTGAGGATGGCTCGAGTACTATCGAGACACGGCTCGATCGGACATATTGCATTGGATCGATCCGAATGTAACGCTGCTCGATCATGGTCCAAAAGCGGCGCGATAATCTTTTGAGATGGCTCGATCGTTTTTAAACACGTTGTCCGGGATTGATCAAAGGTTCGAGCTAACCCAGTTCTCATTTTTCATCATTTCAAAGTGCCCAAAATGTATCCCCTCGGTACCTAAAACACCAAAACCAGATAAAAACTAAAATGCATTAAACGAAGTACTGAAATAAAAAAGAATTGAAATTTAAATATATACAGAGATAGACATGAGACTTCCTCCCAAGTGAGCTTGTTTTAAGTCACTAAGCTTGACTTCTTGTTTTTAAAATTAATGACCTTGAGACGGCTCTACAAGGAGAACCGGGGTATTTTATTAGAAAACTCTACCATCACCGTTCTGATCAACCCTGTAATTCACCTTCGATTCGTCATTAACTTCTACAGCAAGTATGATGTCTTCACCAGATAATATTTCTTTGATCATGAAGCTCTTGGAACATTTCAGATCCACATTTCCTAGATAATACCTGAACTTCGTGTTGAGTAAAAACACTTGGTCTCCATTCCTGATTTCCACGGTTCGGGTACGAGGTTCCAAGCATTTTTCAGAAATTGGAGTACCCGAAGGTGGTTTCTGAGGTTGACACGTCCATATTGAGGTTTGAACTCAGGACTTCCTTTATCTGGAACCTTCAGATTGTCTTCAGCAGTTGACATTACCAATGTCCTGATTTCCCTTAACTCCGCATAAACGCCTTTATCTGGTTCCTTAATAAGCTTGAAAGCTTCATGGTGCACTGCAAACTGTGTTGGATCCTTACCCAATCCGTCTTCAGCTGAATCTCTGCTTGAGTCCCCATCTTCATCGTGGCTCTCATTCTTCTCCTTGTTCGAGAAAATCTATCCTTGGATGGTAAGCTTCTTAGTTTTGCTTCTGATGTTGAAAATCATCTTGGGACCTCTTCCTACGTTCAACTTGATGTGATCTTTGTTGACGTTGATTACAGCTCCAATTGTTGCTAGGTACGGTCTTCCAAATATCAATGGATCCTTTGGTTCTTCATCCATCTCCAACACCACAAAGTCTGTGGGTATTTTTGCATCTTTGATCTTGATAGGTAACTTTTCCAAGATGCCGATAGGATACCTAATTGATATGTCTGCCAACAACAAAGTTATGTTGGAAGCTTTGAACTTGTCGAATCCCAGCTTCTTGGCAGTGGATAGAGGCATTAAGTTGATAGATGCTCCTAAAACACAGAGGCATTAGTCAAAGGTCAGGGGTCCTAGTGAGAAAGGCAAGGTGAATGAACCAGGATCCTCTTGCTTCTCTGTTGTCAAAGCATTGCACTCGATAATTGGTTCCAGAACTTCCTGAGCTATCTCTTCCTTCATAGGTTTCTCAAAGATATCTGGGTATTTTGCCATGATCTCTTTCTTGAAACATGATGGGAATGACAATCTTGGAACATAGGGAGGTGGATCATAAGGCATTGAAATATCCTTTGAAATAGGTAACTTATCAAAAAGCTTGTTAACATGAACAAATTCTTCATGATCTAGAGGTGAAACTACGTTTAAACTCAAATCCCCCCCAACTTGAATCACACTGTCCTTAGTGCAAATAGGAGTGGAAATTGGAGGAGTAATGTCAGTGGAATCCCCGAGATAGATTGCATTGACATGAGCATATTCCTTCGGGTTTTGTACAGAATTTCCTAGAAGTTGACCGTTTGTAGAAGTAGAAGTGGATGTTGTCTTGCCTTCCAGAGTAGTGATCCTGGAGTTGAGAGTTTTAATCTTCGCATAGATGGCATTGAATGAAGTGTCCATCATGTGTTGAATTGCACCAAATTTCTTTGATGTCTCCATTGCACTATTGGCCTGACCTTGAAGAAGTTTTCGTAACATGGCTTCGATGTCAAAAGGTGGAGCTTCAGGTTGGTTAGATGTGAACACAGGAGGTGCAGCAGCAGTTTGCTGTTGTGGTTGCGGAAAAACATTTTGTTGTTGCTGCTTTTGGAAGAAACCTTTGTTCTGATTGTATTTGATGAATGGTTGAACGTTCTTTTGTTGTTACGGTGGATACACTTGGTCTTGTGGGTTAGCGACGTTGTTGCTTCTGTAAGAAAGACCAGGGTTCTTGGAGTAGTTTATGAACCCTTTGTTATAACCACCTTGGTTCCGCACATAGCACATTTCCTCTTGGTGGTTAACATCCCCAGTTTGAATTTGAAGTTCTTCTTCATCAGTGATGAAGTGTACTTGATGTTGTTGACCCAGGAGTAGCCTGTCCAACTTCTCATTAAGAGCTTTTATTTCCTTCTTTGTGCCATCTTCAGATGTAGAACCACCTCGAGGTGTTCGGTCATAGTCTTCACTGTAGATCCCATCAGACTAAGCAATGTTTTCCACAAGCTCCCATCCTTCATCAACACTCTTGTTGAGGAAGTTCCCATTGTTTGCAACGTCAAGAAACATCCTTATCTTAGGCAGAGCACCACGATAGAGGGTGCTGAGGAGTGACGCTTTGCTGAAACATGATGGGGGCACTGCATAGTATAGTTGTTGAAGCATTCCCATGCTTCAGAGAAGGTTTCAGTGTTCCTTAGTCGTGATGTTCTAGAGGTAGAGAAGAACTTTGCAAGGAATGCTTTCTTGCAAGCATCCCATGGGTGGTGATGGAATTCCTCGGAAGCGACTTCTCCCATTGATGTGCTTTATCCCCTAAACAGAATGGGAAGAGGCGTAGCTTAAAAGCATCCTCACTCACTCCATTTATCTTCGCGAGGCTACATAAGCGATCAAACTCTTCGACGTGATCGAGTGGATCTTCCATAGGCAGACCATGGAACTTGTTCCCCTGCACCATTGCGATCAGACTATGCTTGATCTCAAAGTTGTTGTTTTGAAACGCAGGTGAGTTGATTTCATGTCGAATGGTGTGAGTGTTGGGGTTGTCACCGACACCTATAGTGTGTTGGATATCTCGTTCAACGTTTTCTGCCATTTGTAAGTTCAACCGTCTTAAGTGCTCCAAACGTTCTTGTTCGTGTCTCGCCCGAGAGTATTTTCGTTCAAGAGCTTTGATATCTTCAATGATGGGTATTAAGTCTGTTGGTCCTCTGCTTCTCAGGTTCATACACTACTATGCAAGTACCCAAAAAGAAAGCAAACAAAGGTAAACAAAGTTAGTATGGTAGTAAAAAGAAACTTGATCTCAAAAGATCCAAAATCCATAATGTAGCAAACAAAAACCCAACCTGCAACGGCGCCAAATTGATATAAATGTTTTTGAGAAGATCAATTCCCCATCATACACATGCATTGTAGTATAGATGATGTGTCAATCCAAATTAGTGTGATGCTAACAATCAAGATTGCAATGGTTCAGTTGAGTCAAGCTAAACAATAAAAATGGTGTTTCTAATAGATCCTAAGTGAAAAGAAAATGCATAGAAATAAAGAAAGTAACAAGGCAAACATGCATAGGAAGCTAAAAAGGATAAAAAGCTTAATAAGTGCAAACAGAGAAAACTAAAAAGGGTAAGGATGCAATCAAATGGAAAACAGTTCCTGAGGACAAAGGTAATTGATTAGAAATCCATCCTGAACTATCTAAGCACCTAACATATAAGGATGCAATCAAATGGGAAACAGTTCCTAAGGACAAAGGTAATTGATTAGAAATCCATCCTGAACTATCTAAGCACCTAACATACCTCAAACAATGAGCTAACCCCTAGACAGTAGATTCATATGCAACCAAGTCCAATCTCTTGATAAATGGAATCATGCTAATCAATCACCAGACTAACTCTTTTTAACAGTATATTACCTAGCAGGCATGAAGAATCAATCTACTAAAGCCAATAAGCACCCTAAACATCTAACTCCTTAGGCTGAGATTCAGATCCTAAGCATCTAAATCGTTAGGCTAGGATGTGCAAATCTCTGAAATCACCATGATCAGGCATTCCACTGAACACTTTTTGGATGCTGGAATGCCTAAGATCGGATCTCAACTGGTTAGGTTGAAATGAGCATTAAGCACAATGAAACATAAGGGATTTATATGCAAAAAAGCTTAGGAACTTAGGTAAAATCAGAACATCAACACTAGTCTACCCCATCCTCAGGAACCTAAGGGAACTACTCACTACACATGGGTATGAAACCTGAAAAACCAGAAATCATAACTTCGAAACCAAACATCATGATCAAAAGTAAAACTATGAAGAACATCAAGAACAACAACCCAGAAAATAAGAACAACAATAAAACAGTAACAAACAGAAGAAAATGATCAAAGATAAAACAGAAGATCAAAAGCTTAAAAACTTAGATCAATATGCACCAGATAGAACACAACCCTAATCTTTGCATGAAAGTAAAAGAAAACAGAAGATTAGCATTAAACTAAAAAGGATTATGGGTTTAAGATCAAGAACACTAAGAACATCAAAGGGAAAATAGAGAGAAAAGAAACCTAAACAAAAACCTAAAAATGGTAACAAAAACAGACTTCCTTAAAAAGGAGGCGTTTTAGGGCTTATATAGTTCTTAGGAAAAGCCCTAAAACGCATAAAGACAAAATACAATCATTGGATTGGGTCTTGGGTCAGGTCCATTCTGGATTCGAGTTGATCGGGCCAGAGCATATTTTGTTCAAGCTGAGAAGTGCATGAGATCGAGCCGTGTAAAAATTGTGCCGAGACAAGGTTTGGCTCGATCGACGGATCGAGCTGAGAAGAAGTGTTGTGGTCGAGGCGATAAGGAGATGGTCGAGGTGGAGTGGAGATGGCTTGATCGCCGGATCGAGCCAAAGATCGAGGTGTGGACTAAGTGGGCTCAATCCGTGATCAATCCGAGGGTGGACGTGGATTGAGCCAAAATGGATGCGTGGATCGAGCCATAGGTGGACGTGGCTCGATCGCCAGATCGATATGGGCTTGGAGAGTTGGCGAGAGAGATCGATCCAAAATGTTGTGTGGATCGAGCTGGCCTTGTGCTGGTTCCATTCCATGAATTTTCCGTTCCTCTTATGAATTTCCACAAATCATCCTGAAAACTCATGAAAAATCTCCAAAATGCATGCATATGCAAATGCTAATGTAAAAATCCCTAAAACTCACAAAATTGCTAATAACAACTATAAATGTAATATATGAACACCTAAAGACATAAAAATTGATGCTAAATGTCTTATAAAAACTATGAAAATATAGAGACATCACACACCCAAATCTCTAAGTGACTCGGGCTAATCAGTCTGTTTTAGGTCTTAGCCATTTTTAAGTCATTTTCATGTGAGGTTCTTTTGATTTGTTAAGCCGTAAGTACATTGAGACTATATGAATACAACAGAAACGTAGAGTGATCTTTATTAATAAAAATAGGATTCAATACAACTTATTTTATTCGCTATTAAAGTCTATGACAAGTCAAACATATCGATCCTATAACAATCCCCCTGTGTACACCACTCTTCGATCTAGCCTTTAGTCTCGCGCCAAACCCGCATCCCCTTTAGTTTATGAAACAAAAAGAAGCGTAAATAATCAATTGTTACTTAGTGATGCAATTTAGATTGCCTTAATCATTTTGAGTTTAATGTAAGCCGTAGGTGCATTTAGTTACAAAGTCAACTTATCCAGCGAGTCCACCCAATCAATCTCTTGCGCAAATCAAAGATCTTGGTCTGGTCTGGGTAAATTTTGGCGGAACCATCCTGTTTCACAGACACTCGTCCCAACCGCCACACCTTGTACTCGGCCCAACAAACTGACCAAATTTCACCATCTCCTCATATCAATCCGTTTTCTTTAATGAATGCGACCATGCACATATATTGAAGTGTTCATGACCAACCACACGATTTTGGATTTACGGACTTAGCCGTTTGAAGTGACAAAAATGCCGAAATGGCTAAGGGATGGAGCCTTGGCCAAAGCCACAGTCCGTTTTGCACTCACCTTTGTCTTGTACGGCGAGTTCTCCACTGAACCAGCCATCTTTCCCCTTTCGGCTTGACTAGATACTTGATTCTCCTTGCCTAGATTTCGTTCCCTTGATCACTCTCTTTGATCGCCCAATGCCTTAGTCGATTTTAGAGATTTTTTGTTGTGTGTACGTATGCGCGAAGTCGAGCCAAAAGCGCATTATTTATAGACTTTGGCTCACAACCGTTCAAACCCCTCGAGCTAACTTGTGTCTTCTTGAACCTGAAAAAGTTCACGAACTTGTGCGAGTTGTGCATAATTGCCCAACCGCCCAGCTCGGCCCAGCTGCCCAGCTAGTGTCCAATTCACTTAGCTGGTTTAGATGGCCTGAACTAAATTGAGCTTGACTGAATTGAATCGAGCTAAACTAAGATGTATTCCAGCTGACCCAACTAGCTTAGCTCGAACATTCAGTTTTCTTGAGCTAGACACCAGCCATTGAGCTAGACTGCGATCCTTTACTTAGCCATTCAAACATTCTATGTTAAATGGCTAAGTCTAACATTCGGATTCCCCCTTTCTAGGCCAAATTCCCTTAGCCAAATCCTTTGCCTAAGTTTTAGCTTGAACCATCGAACTTTAGGAAGTTCAGGAATATCAAAAGTCTCCCCCCACTTGCAATGGATTTGTCCTAGATTCCAAGCTCAAACTTTCCTTTATTCCTTACAGCCAAATGTCCTGAATCCCTACCTTTTTGTTCCTTAGCCATACAACCAACTATCCCCAAATGGCTAAGTAACAAAAAGATAGGGCTTCAAGCCTCATTTTCTTCAAACCATTATGGAAACTCGACCTTCAAGCTGGCTTCTGTTTCCCATGTTTCCTGTTCTGATCCGTCACAAGCCCAAGCCACTTTAACCATCCGAACAACTTTTCTTTTGGTTTGATTGTCCATTCTAACTATAATCCGAGCCAGCTTCGCTTCTATAGTCAAGTTCCGCCTCAAGTCCTTTGGCATTTCTTGAACTATCACATCCTGCTCACTCAAGCATTTTCTTAACTGCCATACATGGAATACATTATGGAATGCATCCATTTCCGCAGGTAAGTGAAGCTTGTATGCCAGTTCTCCAACCCGTTCCAATATCTAGAAAGGCCCTAAGTATCTTGAGCTTAACTTCCCATTCGCATAACTTCTTGCCCTTTCTTTGAAGGTGATCATTTTCAAGTAAACCAACTCACCCACTGAAAATTCTATGTCTTTTCTGCGCTTATCGGCCTAACTCTTTTGCATATCTTGTGCTTCTTTCATCTCAATCCGTAGGAACTTTATCCTTTATGTTGTTTATTCCACTATTTTTGGACCCATCACATTTTTTCCCCTACTTGGGTCTAGCATAACGGCGTTTTGTAAGGCCGTCCATACAATGCCTCATATGGAGACGTTTTGATGCTTGTTTGGAAGCTATTGTTGTGGACAAATTTTTCCAAAGGCAAATACTTCTCCCACGAACCACCCTAATCTAACACACAAGCCCGCAACATATTCTCCAACGTTTGGATAATCCTTTCAGACTGTCCATCGATTTTCGGGTGATAGGTTGTACTTGTGTTCACTCTCGTTCCATAGGCTCTTTGGAAAGCCTTCCAAAAATGAGACGTGAATCTGGAGTCCATATCCGAAATAATGCTTGCAGGAATACCATGAAGCCTTACTATCTCATCAATATATTTACCAGCAATGACCTCGACACCATCAGTCGTCTTGATGGCTGTGAAATGGGCATACTTAATTAGTTTGTCCACCACTACCCAGATTGCATCACACTTAGACTTAACCCTTGGGAAGCCCGTCACAAAGTCCATTGTGACATGATCCCACTTCCATTCAGGAATGGGCAGGTTTTGTATCAAACCGCTTGGGACTTGATGTTCTGCCTTGATCAACTAGCAGGATGAACACTTCAAAACCCAAGTCGCCACATCTCTCTTCATCCCTACCCAATGATAGTACCGTTTCAAAACCAATACATCTTATTCATTCCTGGGTGAATCGAGAACTTAGACTGGTGGGCATCTCTTAGGATTTCATCCTTCAGTTCCTTCATGTTTGGCACACAAACCCGACCATTGACCACAATAGTCCCGATATTTGATGTATGGTACTCATTCTTTGCATTATCCACAACTTTCTTGATATCCTCATCACTATCTAGAGAAATATGTATCCTTGTAAGCAAGTCTGCCTTATCCGCAGCACTTACACCTAAAGGCTCCTTGTCCGCAGTGGTTGCATCAAGACGCAAACTCCGGACCATCTATTCCAACTCCTCTTTTTCCCTTTGAGCATTCACAACCACTTGCCTCCTACTCAATGCCTCAGCCACCATATTCGCTTTTCTGGATGGTAAGCTATGTCTAGATCATAATCTGCTACAAACTCCATCCATCTTCTTTGCCGAAGGTTCAGTTCTGGCTGGGTGAAGATATACTTAAGGCTTTCATGATCTGTGAAATTTTTTACCTTGGGTCCATACAAGTATGATCGCCATATTTTCAACGCGAACACAACATCAGCCATTTCCAAGTCATGAGTGAGATCTTCATACTTGCATAATTATCTCGATGCATAGGTTATGACCTTGTCACCTTGCATCAACATACATCCCAGTCCAGATATTGATGCATCTGTGTACACCACATATGGCTCGCCTGGCTCATGCTATGCCAATATTGGTGCACTAGTCAGCATCTCCTTAAGCTCCGAAAAGCTTTTCTCACACTGATACAACCACACATACTTGACATATTTTCCAGTCAAGCGGGTCAGAGGTTGTGCCTTACTCGCAAATCCCTTCATGAACTTGCGGTAATAACCAGCCAGTCCAAGGAAATTTCTTTTTTACGAGGTATTCTTTGGTCTTGGCCAAGTCTTGATCGCACTGATCTTTTCAGGGTCCACAGAAACTCCCTGTTCTGAGACAATATGGCCTAAGAACCCGATGCTCGTTTTCCAAAAGTTGTACTTGCTTAACTTGAAGTAGAGCTTTTGTTCACGCAACTCTTCCAGAACAGCTCTCAAGTGACCTTGATGCTTGACTTGATCCTTCAAGTACACTAGTATATCATCTATATAGATGATCAAAATTTCATCCAGGTACTCCCTGAATATCCCGTTCATCATCTTCATGAACGCTGCTGGGGCATTGGTTAGCCTGAAAGGCATCACTACAAATTCGTAGTGCCCATATCTTGTACGGAATGTTGTTTTCCGCACATCACTTGGATCAATCAGGATTTTATGATATCCCAAAGCCAAGTTAATCTTTGATAAGCAAGTCACCTTTGAGTTGATCCATCAATTCATCTATCCAAGGCAGTGGGTACTTGTTTTTAACAGTCACCCAATTCAGTCCTCGGTAGTCGATGCACATCCTGAAACTCCCATCTTTCTTTTTCACGGACAGTACAGGCGGTCCCCAAGGCGATCTACTTGGCCTTATGAATCCCTTTTACAATAGCTCATCCAAATGTTTCTTCAGCTCTGCCATTTCCACAAGAGCCATTCTATAAGTGGCCTTAGAGAGTGGTGCGGTTCCTGGTTTCAACTCTATTGTGAATGGATCCAAAATATCCAGAGGTATACCCGTTAAGGCCTGAAACATATCCTCAAATTTTTTGGCAACCATAATTTCCTTAAGCTCTACTCCCTTCCCCACTTCCGGTACACTGATTGTGGCCAGATAGGCTTCACAACCCTTTTCCAGCATTCGTTCAGCTCGAAGTGCTGATACCACTAAGTTCCCGGATGTTGGTTGATCCCTTAGAATTCCAACCATCCGTCTTCCCTTTCAAATCGAACTCTACCTTTGTGACATTCCAGAGTGGCCTTATGCCTTGACATCCAGTCCATCCCCAAGATCACATCATGCTTACCTAGCGGGACAATGATCAAGTTGGCTAGCATGTCTACATCCCCAACTCTCACTGGAATATCCCAAACTGTGCCTATGGTGAACATTACTTGTCTCTCGGCTGCCCTCACTATACCCAATTTCCCTCATGTTCCTTCTGGAACAAGCCTATTCCTACCATCGTCGGGCTTACGAAACTATGCGTGGCCGCCGAATTGAATAGGGTGTGTGTTGAAACACCCCTAATCTCCAAGGTACCTACACATTCACACATAATGGTAAGTCCCTTGTACATTATATGCAAATCCATGCATGCAGACCATGCATCTAATGCATGCAGACAGTGCAATACTAGCACTTAGACTATGCAACAAATGCATACAAACCATGCAACACATGCATGCAGACAGTGCAACACATGCATTCAGAATATGCAACAAATGCATACAGACCATGCAACAAATGCATGAAGTACGTGCAACACATGCACCAGAATATGCAACAAATTCATACAGATCATGGAACAAATGCATGTAGTACTAAAAGTTTGGCTCAATGAATACCAGTGATTGCACTGAAGTTTCTTGGCTCATCGGCCTCCTCAGAAAACTCATAAACGCGAGGTGCTCCGACTTGCCTTTTGGCTTGCGGCAGCTCTATCCCTTAGCGCCCCACTTTTTGGCCGAGTTGTCTTTCCACTAGCAACTTGGGAATATCTCTCTTGATGTGCCCAACCGTTACACAGTGGTAGCAAGTGCCAGCCATCTCATTCATTCTTGACCCTTGGTCTTTTCCTGGACACTCAAAGATCTTATGATCCAAACTTCGCACTTTAATCACGTGCCTGATGTCTTCCAACATATTCCTCCATGCGTTCTTCTGCATGTCCTGCACTCTGTGCGTTTACCCATCCTTTGACTAGCATCATTAGACTTTCCCTTCTTATTTCCAGTCTGCTTATTTCCAACCAGCTTAGACTGACTCTTAGCCCAAGCCAGCTTCTCCTCCTCCTCGAGATCTGATTCTATCATCGTAGCCCTTTCCACCAATTTAGACACTGAGCTAAGGGTATGAACTGAGCAATGAATGCGAAGTTCACCCTAAGCTCGCGAATGAACCGACGCAATTGAGTCTTCTCATATTCTAGATCTCTTCCCACATATCGCCTAAGGAGATTGAACTCATCCTCATATTCACGGACAGTCTTGCTGCCTTGAACCAAATCCAGAAAAGTTCCTTCTATCCTATCCCAAGCTTCTGGCGGCAAGTACTTGCGGTTGAATTCCGCATCAAAGTCCGCAGAGGTGATCTCTTTGTCACCCATGTGCTTCTCCACAACTAACCACCAATTATGCGCATCCCCTTCCAAGACTGAAACTTTTTATCAGTCTACTCTTCCATTTATCCGCTTCAATCGGATATGCATTTTCCCAGAAGTGTTTAGTTCCCAACTTTGAGACGTGTTCTAGCACGTTCAAGTAATCCACCTTTTCAGCCCTTCTCTTAGAAAGCTTAGGAACATTTATCTCCACCACTCTATTCTAATCACCACACAGTTACACACCTATTAGAATCGCGGTAGGAATTTCTCATGTGGATCCAACTGCTCCAACTTTGCCGCTATTGCTTGCAAAGCCTCCTAAATCACTTGGGTTGATGGAGCATCTAAGCGATTCACTTCAACTACATCTTTTGAGTTATGCTTTGTCGTAATTGAACTCTCAGCCATGTCTTCCCTATCACTCGTGACCTTATGCTGATTCTTCTCTTGGTTTCCCGCAATATAGGTTCCCACAGTCTGATTCCCGATTACAGGATCGACCAGGCCAGTTTTCTCCAAGCCTGCCACAACCTGACTTGGATCCGCGTTCTTATCCTTCTTACTTTTACCAACCTTATGACTCTTACTCTGCAGAAAATAAAAGTTTGATTAAATCCAACTATTCATTTCCCATCCTGGAAGAAAAGAAAAATAGATCCGCGAGACTTGCACTTGGCCGAGTGGTGTACCACATCCCCCGATACTTAACTTTTCCTAAGATCAAGCATGCTCTAATAGAAACTTGAACCACCCTATCCCGGAAACTAAGTCCGCAAATGGTTGTTTCAAGCCCAAATCACTAAGTGACTAGGGCCAATCAGTCTGTTTTAGGTCTTAGTCATTGTTAAGTCATTTTTATGTGAGGTTCGTTTGATTTGTTAAGCCATAAGTACATTAAGAATATATTAATGCAACAGAAACGAAGACTGGTCTTTATTGATAAAAATAGGATTCAATACAACTTCTTCTATTCACTTTTAAAGTCTATGACAAGTTAAACATATTGATCCTATAACAATCCCCCTGTGTACACAACTCTTCGTTCCAGCCTTTAGTCTCTGAAACAGAAAGAGGCGTAAGTAATCAATTGTTACTTAGTGAGGCAATTTAGATTGCCTTAATCGTTTTAAATTTAATCTGTAGGTTCATTTATTTACTAAGTCAACTTATCCAGCGAGTCCACCCAATCACTTTGTTGCCTAAATCAAGGATCTTGGTCTGGTCTGGGTAAGTTTTGGCGGAACCATTCTGTTTCCTAGACACTCGTCCCAACCGCAACACCTTGTACTCGCCCCAACAGACTAACTAGATTTCCGCATCTCCTCATATCAATATGTTTTCTTTAATAAATACGGCCATCCAGATAAATTGAAGTGCGCATGACCAACCGCACAATTCTACACTTACGGACTTAGCTATTTGAAGTAACAGAAACGCAAAAATGGCTAAGGGATGGAGCCTTGGCCGACGCCACAATCCGTTTTGCACTCACTTTTGTCTTGTGCAAAGCAAGAATTTGCTAATTCTAAGTCTAACAAAATGCCTTAAGCCTAATCATATCATTGTAATACTTAAGATATCAATCCAATTCAAGATGCAACTAACACACTAGTCCTATGAGAATCATGTTTAGTCTAAGCTAAAAGGATTTGATTGGTTTTGAAACATTAGTCAAGAAATAAACTCAAAAGTCAAAGAGAGTAAAAGTAAACAAAACTAGGAAAAAGTCAACTAAAATTAAGGTTTAAACAAAGATTAAAAAGCTAAACAAATGGGTTTAGGTTATTGACTTAGATGATCAAGTGAAGTTCTATAATGCTTAATAAAATCATTCAATGCTAATCCTTGGTCTAAGATTACATAATTTAGATTAATCCACTTCCATGGTAATAATTCATTTCTTAATCATGCAATTAACACAATCCCTTGGCTAATTACACAAAAGCAAGCATTATGATCTAATCCATTCAACAACGAAACTAACTAACATAATTCATTGGCTAGGCCTCATTTAGCATTCAAATAACTCATTTGGGCATTTTCACAAACACCTTCCGGGCATGATACTACCTATCAATTGAGTAGAATGATCAAGTCAAATATAGCATTAAGAACATTATAAGAATGAAGATTTACGTAAACTAAGCCCTAAGAATCATATTCCAACACCTAATCATCCTAATTTACCTAACCTATTTGCTTATAAAAGACTACTCACTAATCATTAAGAAAACACAAAATCCAAGGTTATAGATGTGTTGAATCATGATTAGAGTAGATTTGGGAAGAAAAGAAGAAATCAAAGCAAGAAATCAAACAAAAATAAGCATAAGAATCAAAAGGTTTACAAAGTGTTCTTAAGAAAAGCAAAGATTAAAAGATAAGATAAAGCATAACCCTCCTAAAATTAGGTCTAAAAGCTTATATAGTATCCTAAATGGAAACGAGTTTGACCGAAAACAAATGGGTTAACCAAAATAAAAATGGTTTTTTGTCTTGAGAAGATAAGAGAAAATGTTTACTTTTGACTCATATTAGTTTGTTGCACACCGGTACGCTAAACCGGTATGAGCAATCAAGCTGTTTTATCGGTTTGCACAAACCGGCGCAACTAAACGCGTCAGGGTCTCTGGTTTTCAGAAGAGGTTATACCGGTTTGGTGCAAACCGGTGCACTAAACCCGTACAGTCTTCAAACTTCTCTTCTTCTTCTATACTGGTTTGTTTCCCACGGTGCATCAAACCGACATGGCTTAGCATCATCCTTTTTACATCTTTTTGAGCTCTTTCCTAATCCTTTTTCATCGAGTTTTATTCCAATTCAGCTCTACACTTCTTAAACACCTGAAATATGCAGTAGTATGCAAAACACGACCTATCTATACCTAAATGAAATCTAAACAACCTAAAATGGAATAAAAATCAATGCTACAAAGTATCAAAAAGCCAATATATCACTTGCCATATTATGTTCCCTTGATCACTCTCTTTGATCGCCCAATGCCTTAGTCAATTTTTAGGTGTGTACGTATGACAGAAGTCGAGCCAAAGGCGCATATAGAGTTCTTCCCACAACAGCTCAAAACCGCAGACCCAACTTGTGCCTTTTCGAACAGGCACAAGGTCACGAACTGGTGCGACCGCCCAGCTCGGCCCAGCTATCCAGCTAGTGTCCAGTTCACTTAGTTGGTTCAGCTAGCCTGAACTAACTTGATCTCGATTTAACTGACTCAAGCTAAACTAAGCTATATTCCAGCTGACCCCGCTACCCTAGTTAGAACATTCATTTTTCTCGAGCTAGGCCTGAGCCATTGAGCTAGCCCGCGACCCTTTACTAAGCAATCCGAACATTCTATGTTCAATGGCTAAGTCTAACATTCATATTCCTCTTTTCTAGGCAAAATTCCCTTAGCCAAATCCTTTGGCTAAGTTTTGGCTTGAACCATCGAAGTTTAGGAAGTTCGAGGATGTTACAACAGTGCCGGTCCGGATCTAGATATTGTCTAAAGCGTATTTAAAAAATGATTATCTCAAATAAAATTATTTATTATTTTATGCCTCAAATATGGGCTGGAAAGAATCGAACCAGACCTGCAAAGTTAAAATTGATGTATTCAACCACAGTATGAACACGTTTCTAATAAATTTGGTGTCCTAAAATTTATATAAACTCTGGCGTATAAAAATCTTGCTTTATGAGCTTTAGCTCTGTGCCAGTTCTGCCTAAGAAAACTATAATCCTATACAACAATCCCATATACATAAAATTCATATATATATATATATATATATATATATATATATAAATCTTAAAACTCCTATAAATAGTAAAAAAACCATATTGATTAAGAGAAAATAATTGCCAACAATGCCATGTGATTAATCATAGTTGTGTGTTTAACTTGTCAATTATAAATAGTATTAAGTAAACAATTACTTTCGGCTGATAAACAAGATCATAGTATATATCAAACCGGATCTCTCTGCTACTGGAGTTCTCTCTCTGTGCTACTAGAGTTCATCTTTCTCTGTTTCTGGAGATCTTCGAGTCTTGCATGTCTTTTCTTATGTTCTCTGTTTATCTCTGTTAATTGATATGTCATGGGTTCGGAGTTATGGAGGAGTTTGCAAAATCTTAACCTCGGTTCTGATCGAACCCCGTTTGAACCCACTTAAGATGGTCAAGCTCGTCGTGAAAATGCTAACAGACTCAATATTGTTATCCGATCTCTCTACCCTACTCATCAGAATATACATGCACTGAAGCAGACGATGCCCAAGGCTTGGAAGATGGAGGGGAGAGTCACTTCAAGACTTCTCACCGATACCTCAGTCCAATTCTTCTTTAAATCTGAACAACATCTTCTTAAGGTTCTTCATAATGGTCCATGGAATTTTCTGGATTGGATGGTAACTATGGATCGTTGGACTGCTCGTCATCTCCATGATTACCTTCAAACGATAACCTTCTGGGTTCAAATTTTACACATCCCTGTTGATTCTTTAGATGATCCTATGATCAGGGAATTAGGACAACTCTTAGGCTCCATTGAAGATGTTCGCATCACGGAACCTTCAGCTGGAAAGCCTACGGAAGCTTGGGTGCAGATCAAATTCGATGTTTCCCACAAGCTTATTTTTACAAGGCATATCTCATTCACCAGAGGTCAACCACCTACGTGTATTCAATTCGTCTTTGAGAAATTGAGAAAATTTTGTTTTAAATGTGGATCATTGCTTCATGAAGACTCAATCTGCCCTGATGCTAATGTTGAAACTGTTTCTGAATACATACCCCTTGAAGATCCCCTGCCTCTTCTCCCTAACACCAATCAGGTTTTACCTCGCCCTGATGATAATCCCAACCATCCCAATCCATCCCCTACTGTCAAAGATCCCTCTCAACCTGCACCATTAGAAATTGGAAAGAAAAGAAAAGCAGATACTCTGTTACTGGAGGATATCTCCTACTCAACCAACAGGAATTGGTTGGGCACTTTATCATAATCGTCAGCTTAAGCTTCAAGGTTCATGTTCTATACAACCATCATCATCACCATTAGAAGGAGAATTCCTTGTTCTTCGACAGGCTTTGCATTCATTTCTAACTTTGGGTTATCATTGTGTTTCTATGGTCTCAGATTGTCAACTCATGGTTCAAGCTTTATCTTCTAAGCTTTTAGAGCAATCTCCCAACCCAAGAATTCTACAAGGGATGGCTTCTCTAATATTTGATATCAAGCATTTCTCTAATGTTTTAGCCATTCCCTCTTTTAATTATGTATCTAGGCAATACAACCAAGTTGCCAATGCTTTAGCTAGAAGTGCAAGATTAGGCTTAAAGGCTCCAAATGTAATTTTCTTGTAAAACCTTTTGTTTAATATATATATATATATA
>OVBE01008002.1:886-17745 GCA_900406425.1 Iberis pinnata
ATGTACTTTGATTGTATATTCAATGTGGTTTATCTAGAAAACTTAAATCGAAACTACAGTTTAACTAGTTTTATTGTTTTTGGTCAAAAGTCATACTATATAGAAAAAAGAATAACNCTTTAAAAATTAGGCGCTTGAATTAACTAATTGTTGTAACTAATACATTTTTGGAAATACTTTTATACAAAAACATGTTAAATGTACTTTGATTGTATATTCAATGTGGTTTATCTAGAAAACTTAAATCGAAACTACAGTTTAACTAGTTTTATTGTTTTTGGTCAAAAGTCATACTATATAGAAAAAAGAATAACTGGATAACTAGGACAACTATGTTCTAATAATTGAATAGTTAAACATAGTTATTCCTAGTTATTCTATTTTGGCGGCGCACTTTTCATCTTTACCGGCAAGTTAAAACTAGTTATTCTATTTTGGCGGCGCACTTGTCAGTTTTGTCGGCAAGTTAAAACTAGTTATTCTATTTTGGCGACGCACTTAATATATGTTATATATCTAGTTAAACCTAGTTATTCTCAGTTAAACTCAGTCTTAAGACATAAGTCTTTTAAAAACATCCTAGACATTTAAACATAAGGCATGTTTATTAATGTTCAACTTTTCAACAGGCATGTTTCACTTGTAATCTACTTTTATTTTTTATATTACCACACTTCCTTAGGTTAACATAATGATTTCTCTGCGGTAAAATTGTGCAGTCTTCTTCTGCGTCGTGAGTGTTGCTCATTCAGCAACGGGGAGTTTGTTAAAGCAGGTTTGGCCGAATTAGAGAAGTGGTGTACAGAGGCTACTGATGAATTAAGCAGCCATGATTTCGTCATGATTTGCCTCTCCAGTGCTTTTACATTTTTCACAACTGATTAAACTGGCCTTTTATTATAGTTTTCTGGCACAACTTGGGATGAGTTGAGGCATATCATGCAGGCAGTTGGTTTCCTGGTATAGTTATTATTCAACACCACTTTCTTTTATGCTGCATTATGTTGTTTGCTTATTCAGATTTTTCTTCAGGTCATACATCAAAAGCCGAAAAAGACATTAGAAGAAATCACTAGAGATCTATGTCCGGTACTACATTCTTCTACTCGGTGTAATTTGTCCCTTTAGATATGTACTCTTTTTCCCTCTTGAGTTGAACATTGAATATACTTTTGTGGTTCAGGTACTAAATATACAACAACTATACAGAATAAGCACGATGTACTAGGATGACAAATATGGCACTCATAGTGTTTCTTCAGATGTATGTTACACTTGTAACTATGATTAAGCTTTTTACATATATACTTTTGATGTGGTATTAATTGTGTTCTTTTTAAAACCATAGATTATTGCAAAAATGAGGGTTATGATGACAGAGGACTCGAATAATGCTGTAAGCAGTTCTTTCCTTTTGGAAGATGACTCCAAGTAATCTCAAAATAATTTGTAGTCAACCTCTTTTGTACTCTTCCCATTTCTCAACTTAACCCAAATGGATAAATCAAAACGCAGCATGCATTCACGGTGGAAGATATATCAAAGTCAATGCAAGAAGTATATGTAAATGACATTGAACCTCCTCAATTAATCTGTGAGAACTCGGGTTTCACATTCTTACTCACACGTAAAGACGTCAGTACATCTTAACTGTCCTCCAAGAGCTCGGTATGGTCCCATCAAATACGTTGTTTCTGTTGTATTCCTAATGGGCGTTTTGTGCATATTATTTTCAATTTTTTCTTCTTTTTGATTTGAGGTTCAATCTCTGGCCTTTGTATTTGGATAAATACCTGAGTTTATTTTTCATTCTTTGGATCCCTGTAGTTATGTCAACTCACAGGGATTTATTTGTTATCCATTTGGTTTTCTCATAGAAAGTTTTAGGTGTGTTTGAACTCTTCTTCCCACAAAGGGTTGGATAGTATTTTTTTGTTTTTGTTTTAGTCAACTATGTATTTTGTTGGTTTGGGCGAGTCTTTATATTTCTTTTGAGTCAACCAGCTTTCTGCGCACCAGTCTCCTCCGGTTCAACATCAGCATCTCTTAAACCCTGCGTACCAGCTTCCTGCGTACCAGCTTCATGCGCACCAGTCTCCTCCGGTTCAACATCAGCATCTCTTAGACCCTGCGTACCAATTTCTTCAAAGTGGTTTCCCATATGCCTTTAATTAAGGTGACAACATTATTGAGATGACACTTCGCTTAAATCTTTGGATACATCGGGAATTTATCTGGTGAGAACCAGAAATATAGCGGCTGCATTGGCTCAGCAACCTACAAAAAAATCAAAACAAAAAAAAAAACAAAAATTATTGGATAATTATCAAGTAGTAATCCTCGGTTAAACATAGTTAAACTATTTTATGTACATAGTTATCCCCAGTTATACTTAGTTAAACTATTACATTTACATAGTTATCTCCAATTCAACCTAGTTAAACAATTAAATCAACATGGTTGTATGTAAACAAAGTATCCTCAGTTAAACCTAGTTATACACCGTCTACGTAATTAATCTAATATAAAATATGAAATAACATTTAAAATAAATATTTTATTAATACAACTAATGTAATAGTAAAATTATTAATCATATTTTAAAATTTTATTTTAGCAATCTTCACATAAAATATTAAATAAAATAAGACATATTCAATGAATCAAATAGAAAACTTAAAAATATTAGCAAACTAAATTAAACTAGTTATCTTAGTTAACCAAGTTAACATAGCTATTCTAGTTAATCTACTTAACCCAGTTATTGTAGTTAACATAGTTATTCTAGTTAACCCAGTTATTCTAGTTATCCTAGTTAACCAAGTTATCTTAGTTATTCTAGTTTTTGGACCGGGTCGTGGATCAGGACGCGGGTTGAACGTGTTAAAGACATGATTGGAATGTAATTTTAGATTTTCATTAAAGGGTAAAATTGTATTTTACCATATTTTCATATTAAAAAAAATAAAAATTATAAGAAAGCCTTATGAAGGAATTTTTTTATGTTGGTACTTACGAAGAATTCTTACACAAAATAATGATATTATTTTGGCTTGATCATGAGTTTAATTTGGCTTTCATAATACTTCAAGAATATTTTTAGGACAATTTCACGAATTAAATGCAATTTTCCCAAATTAAATCACACAAAATTAGCTATAGAATAAAGACATTCTCTATTTTTTGTGCTCAAATAAAGGAAGCTTCAATGGACTGGCTTATCACATCTCCCTTTATCTACCAGAGCTAGTTCGGTAATCATGGAGGCCGTCTCCAGCTTCGGTTTCGGGAAACCTGTTTGCAGAAAATCTAATGGCTTCACCAGCCATTCTTAGACCTCCAAACATATTGTTCTGCTGTGAAGAAGTCATATGATTCAATTGTGCTGGAAAATTGTAACCACCGGCTATCAGATTAGGCTGAAAATCTGTTGGAAAAGTAGAAAAGTAACCATTGTTGTTAAACAGAGAACTCCCTGTCTGAAATTCAGGAATCTGACATACTTCTAGTGGTTGTCTCAGTTGAAAGTTGTTGTTACTTGCTAAAGAAGTAATCCCTTGATTCGAAGAAGGAAACAACAACGAAGAGCTTACTGGTATCATAAAGTTATGATCTTTCTGAGTCTTGGATCCTGTTGTTTCCAATCTCTTCTTCATGTTGTTAGCTTCTCTTGTCTTCCTTTGTTGTTGACTTAAATTTGGAGCTTTGATAGCCAAAACAACGCTTTTCGGATTTGTCACTATTACATTCTTCTCCTTCTCCATATCAAGTGGTCCACCATTACAATCAAGATCTCCATTGTTTTTCACAATCTCTTTCTCTTCTTCTTCTACCTTCTTCTTCTTTGTCCTCCTCTTCTTCACTGCAACGGGCTCGGGCTCGGGCTCGGATGCAACTTTTGGATCTGAACCATACAATTCAGTCTTCATCCAATCCATTAAACTCTGTCTAGAAGTTGTAAGATCATCAAGCAATGTCTGCATAAACATTCCAACATCATCATCCTTCTCCTCTTTCTTCGGTTTCCTTTTTCTTACTTGTTTAGCTTTCTCAGGTTTACTATCATCTTTCTTACATCTCCTTTTACGGGTTTTCACAGGTTGTTCTCTAGTGACTGTTTCTCTTCCATTGTTGATCTGATCTGAATCAAGAACAAGATCCGGGTTATGAATAAGTGGAGCTTGAGTTGAGTTTGAATCTGGATCATCGCTTGAAGAATCATCAAAGTTGTTTTCTTGCCTTCTAAAATCCCATTTCTCTATGAACTTTGACTCATCTCCCATTCTTAAAAAGATACAATTTTTTCTCTCTATTTTTATAAATTTCAACTCAATGATTTTTCAGTTAGCTGCAAGTAAAAAAAAGACAATGGATCATATGACATATAAAATGTATATAGTAGAAATCGATTCCTAATCTCATATAATATTTGCAACTATAACAACTTCATATTTAAAACTGAAACTATTGTAACTATTGACATAGATTTAAAAGATATGATGTGAAGAAATGTATGAACATGTAAATTTGAAGTTGTTACCTGAGAGAAGGATTTTTATTTCAGGCCAAAGTAGTCACCATTTCTTCTATTCCTCTCTCTCTCACTATATATGTATTTAAGAATATTCTTTATATTTATGTTTTCCGTTTTAAAGTTGAAAAGGAAAGATATTATGTTTTGTATGACAGAAAATATTTCCCATATAAATATTATATTGGATTTAATGTGCAGTCTAAGATAACAATTAATTTTTATTTTCCAACTACAGCATATTTTACCTATTTTAACCCATTTTCCTATTATTAAGATTTTCAATTTTATAATTTACACAAGCTATTGAGTAAAGTTAACTTTAGAAGTTGAAGGAATATGCAGTGTGATTGACTGATTCCTATAACTATTGATGCTTGTGTACATTCGAAATCACAAATAAGTTTTTTTTATAATAGTTGGATTTGGGAAAAATGAAAAAAACCTTCGATGTTTTGTGATTTCGACAGAAAAAACTTAAAAGAAAAAATGTAGTACTTTAATACCTAATATATTACATAAAATAGTATAATGTTTTGGTTATCAACAAATCGACTCCTAAACATTAACAAAATTAATTTATTAAACGTTCAAGGGTCGATTTAGAAAAAAATAAAAATTGGGTTATATATTGTTTGTTGTGATAATTTCGGTAATAAAAGACACGTTTTCTTTAGACTTTTCTGTCGAAACCGTTTTTTTAAACCGTTTAAGAACCAAAAATAGCCGAAATCGTTTAAAAACCAAAAAATATTGGGTAATTTCTCGTTTCTTTTACATAGAACCGAACTGATCCAGAACCGAAAAGAACTTAAGCAAAACCGAAACAAAAATTTGAAAAATAGCGATTGGGTATTAAAACTTAGGATCTGAAGATCCGAACGTAGTTCTGCCACAAACTTGTTGGTTGATGGAAGAAGAGCATATCTTGCATGGAAAGAAACATCTCCTGCAGAGTTTTGGACTATCCACGCTCCACCAACTAGAAATTCACTACCAGACCATGATGCATGAACATTGCACTCTAGAAACCTTGGAGAGGGTTTGGTCCAACCAGATGCCTGTAACTCTCGACGAGAACAAGTTTTTGTTTGAGCCAAATGGGATTCGTCGTGAAGCTTGTTCCAGTGCATTACCTCATCTTGAGCCAATGAGACCATTACCGAATATCATTTTGCTTTCCTTCGATAACCAGGACATTTATGTTTTTACATATTTCCCACAAAATCCAGGGTATTGATTCCCTTAATGTTTTTTTGATACTCAAATCGTTCATTATTTGTAACATTGTTTCCAAATTTTGAGTTAGTGAGTTGGTGAAACCATGAGTAGTGCCAAGAATAGCTACCAGTTGCCAAATCTTTGCCGCGAAGACGAACTCAATCAAAACATGGTTTATTGTTTCATATCTTTGGACACAGAGTTTGCAACGTGTATCCATTTGTAAACCGTGTGCAGTAAGACAGACTCCTACCGCCAAAGCCCCATACAGAGCCCTCTACTAAAACATTTTAATTTTTGGGACTGTCTTAGTCCTCAAAATCCTTAATTTTAAATCATTGATAACCATTTGTAGAGCGGATGGTTAAAGAACTTGATCATATAACTTAGAGATCAACCACATACCCTCTCACCTGATAACTTCAATCTGCTGAAAATGCCCAAATATGCCTATCGGGTAGCTGATTATTTAGAGTTAAGGAAGAAATTCGCTTAACGTCATCCAAAGGAAAAAGATGATGGATTTGCATGGCATCCCATGACCCAATTATATTTAGTAACGATGAAACTTTCATGTTAGATGTCTTAGTTAGATGAGAGATTGATAACTTGATAATTTTTTCCATTATGATATGCAAAAATGGTAAATAGTATGTAATGCATTTGAACCCATTATTCGAATAAAAAACATGAATTATTTGATGAAATATTGTTGAAATATTCATTTATTATTATAAACTTGGTAGCTAATAAGTTTTTGGAGAAATTTAAATAAATCACAAAACCATTAAATTATGGGAAAGAAATTGAAAGTTAATAAAGATAGTATAAATTAATTTTGCAAAAGAAAAATCTCATGATAGACTATATAAGTTAAATTTTGCAGAAGAGAAAATCTCATGAGATATAGCATAAATTAATTTTTTACAATTTTTTGCGAAACAAAAAAATTGCAAAAAAAAAACCTAAAGAAAAACATATATTTTTAATACCTAATGTATCACATAAAACAATATAAAACTCAATGATTTGGTTTTCAGCAAATTGTCTCCCGAATGTTAATGGAGTTAATTCACTAAACGTTCATGGGTCGATTTGCTAAAAATCAAAATATTAGATTTTATATCGTTTGATTTGATACTTTAAATATTAAAAAGAAACGCGTTTTTCTTTAGGTTCTTCCTTTGATTTGTGACAGAAAAAAAAAGAAGAGTTTGATTTTTCCCAACTTAGACATGTAAAAGCTAGCTAAATGGAAAAGTCTCCCTTGCTTAGGTTGTAGAACTCTTTACTTCAAACATAGTGTTTGCTTTGTTTGACTTTGGAACATAGTGAAGCTTTTGTTGTCTTGAGCAGTGTGTTTCAGCCTTGGGGACCGTTACCTTTTTCAAAAGAAGATACGTCTCTTGTCAACGCCATTGTCGAATCTTCTTGTCGGAAAAGCTCAATTTTTTCTATCGTGTGTGCTCCTAGTGTGTTTTCGTTCCAATTTCTCAGTGTGGCTTTGCAAGTTATGTCTATATACCATCAAAATGTCTGTGAAAATGGACAAAGCTCTTGCAGCGATGTCATTAGAGGAGAAAGATGAACCGTTCCAACTTCCAAATTCCAAATCTCCTTGATTTCTTCTCAGCAGAAAGAAATGAGATGAGAATCCTAGGAAGGATCTGATAAGCCATGAAAGGCTTATGTAAGGAGGACTTATAAGGTAAGATCATAAGAAAATGGACTAGCAGCTCAAGGTGCTGAGTTGGCAGAGGTAGTTACGCAGGAAGATGAGCTGACTGGAGTTAGTTTTGGTTGTTAGGAGTTTGTTAATGAGTCAAGATTCTGTGAAGAGAATCGTGTATTATAAATAGATTCTCTTAGGTGGGTTTGGGGTTTCTTTTTCATGTTGATTGATGTACATTCAGAGGATGTTCTGAATTGGGTGGAAGTGAACTGGAACATGTACCTCTCTTCTATTGTGTAATTCCTTGTTCATATCAATAAAACTACTCTTTTCTTATCAATTTGGTGCAGATTGAGTGTCATTGGAACGATAGATCGCGAAAACAAATTGAAGATATAGCGAATTAGAAACAAATTCCAAGGACAACAATATAACAAATGATTCTCGAGGAAATTCATCAATATCATTGGACACTCTGTACAAATCACTAATGTACACAATCGACTCTCACACAACTTTTGAAAAAAGACTCGCGGAGAAATCGGAGAACTCAAGCAGACAATGTCGGAGGTTTTGACACTACTTCATAAGAAGCTCGGGAAACATGGCGGGAAAGAAATCGCACATGATGACGATGATCCACCTACACCACGTGATTCCGATAAGGTTTGTTTTCATGATTTGGAACATGGTCGTATCTCTAGGCAAGAGGAGATTCCGTCTGGATCTCGATTGTTAGCTAATAGGGAAGGCTTGATTCGTAAAGTAGATATGCCTGTATTTGAAGGAGCGAATACATATGGTTGGATATCTTTAGTGGAAAAAGCTGGAATTAATCTTCTTAAGTCTGATAGGAGATGTTTTAAGCTGGTATAACAGTGAAATTAGAAGGAAACCTTACAGAAATTGGTCTGATTTTAAGAACATATTGATTATGAGATTTAGTAGAGTAAAAAGCAGAGATCCGAGCCATATGTTACTTGCGGTGAGACAAAGAGGAATGATAGCTGAGTATATACATGAATTTGAAGATTTATCAGCACAAGTATCAAGTTTATCTGAACCACAATTAGAAGGGATATTCACGAATGGATTGAAACCATAAATGAGAGAGGTGGTCAATATGTGTAGACATGTGGATCTTCCAGATATGATTTCCATAACATATGAAATGGAAGCAACTACATTGTACAAAATTGTGAGTAAGGATATGCTGAAAAATGGGAAGCCACAACAAACATTTAAACTGTATTCAACAAATTGTAAGATGAAAGCGATTACTATAGAGACTGGTTCTGCAAATGCTCAATCATCACAGGCTACAACACGTTTACAACGTAATCTTACATATGCTGAGGTAGATGAGAAACGAAGAAATAAATAGTGTTTAAGTGTGATGCAAAGTGATTTAGAGGTTATATATGTTCAAATGCAAGCTTACAAGTTCTCACAGTTATAAATGGGTATGATGTGGAGATTTTGAATGAAAATATTGAAGAATAGGCAGATGATGAAACACATTCTGATGTGATGATGATGGAGTTATCCTTGAATTCATTTTTAGGATTATCATCACCTACAACAACAAAGTTGTGGATATCTATTAAAGGCCAAAATGTGGTGGTAATGCTTGATAGTGGAGCCACACACAACTTCATTGCACCATCAATGTTACAGAAGCTTAGGCTTCAAACTGATACTAAGAATCAAATGCATATTTTGTTAGGTACATGAGTCTCTGTAGAAGGATTTGGGATCCGCAGGAAAGTAAAGATAATCATGCAAGGCCTTTCTTTTGTGGTGGATTTCATTGCTTTAGAATTAGGCAATGCTGATGTAATATTGGGCATTCAGTGGTTGAGCAGATTAAGCAAATGGCAAATGGATCGGGAGTCACATGAATTGTCTTTCTTATATCAAGGTAAACAAATGTCTTTGAAGGGAGATCCTACACTTCATTCACCTAAGATATCTCTTAAAACACAAACAACATTGACATTGACTATCAAGGAGTATCCCTTTCAACTTCATAACACTGAATTAACACAACATTTGGTTGCGGATGTGCCATTGGTTTTACAGGCTGTGTTAGATAAATATGTGTCAGTCTTTCAAGAACCAAAGGGATTTCCTCCTGTTCGTGGCAGTGAACATTCAATAGTCTTAAAAACTGGAGTAGGTCCGATTAGTGTCAGGCCGTATAGGTATCCACATGCCCATAAGGAATCCATGGAGAAATTGGTGAAGGATATGTTGGATACATGATCTATAAGACCGAGTCACGGTCCCTATTCAAGCCCTGTGTTATTAGTCAAGAAGAATGACAACTCTTGGAGGTTTTTTGTTGACTATAGAGCCTTGAATAGAGCTACAATTCCAGATAAATACCCAATACCTATGATAGACCAGTTGTTGGATGAACTTTTTGGCGCAAAGCTATTTTCCAAGTTGGATTTGAGATCCGTATATCATAAAATACGCATGAAGGAGAGTGATGTGCAAAAGACTGCTTTTAGAACGCATGATGGACATTATGAGTTTTTAGTTATACCTTTTGGCTTGACTGCACCAGCAACTTTCCAAACTCTAATAAATGAGATCTTTAGACCTTTTTTGAGGAAATTGGTTTTGGTATTCTTTGATGATATCTTAGTGTATAGCTCAACATTGGAAGACCATGTCTATCATCTCACAAAGGTATTGGAAGTGTTTGGGCAGCAGAAGTTGTTTGTTAATAAAAAGAAATGCATGTTTGGACATCAGCACATTGAGTACCTTGGTCATGTGATATCACACACTGGGGTAGCTATTGATCCAATCAAAATTTTTATTGTTCAGCAGTGGCATCAACCTCGATCAGTTAAAGAGTTGAGAGGATTTTTAGGTTTGACAGGTTATTATAAAAGTTCGTTAAGAACTATGGATTGATAGCTAAATCATTGACAACGCTACTTAAAAAGGATGAATTCAAGTTGACACATGAGACTTCAAATGCTTTTCAACGATTAAAGGAAGCAATGGTGTCTGATCCTGTCTTAGCCTTACCGAGTTTTAATGATGTTTTTATAGTTGAATTTGATGCTTCTGGGTTTGGTTTAGGGGCTGTATTAATGCAAAACCATCATCCTATATCGTATTTCAGTAAAGGCTTAACAGACAAAGAACAATTGAAGCGAATTTATGAACGAGAGTTGATGGCTATTGTGTTAGCAATTCAAAAGTGGCATCACAATCTGTTAGGTCGACGATTCATTGTACGAAAGGATCAGAAAATTCTGAAGCATTTGTTAGAACAAAGAGAAGTGACAATGGATTATCAACGATGGTTAATTCAAATTTTAGGCTATGATTTTGACATTGAGTACAAGTCAGGTTTCGAGGCTGTTGCAGCAGATGGTTTATCAAGGATTGTATCTCATAGTATTTTTTTATGCATCTGTATTATTGCTATCGTTAATAGTTCATTCTTCCTTGCAACTTCAAGACATTCATCAAGCCATTGACTTGGATCCGGAGATTCAAGATATTATATCCAAAATGGCTGCTAAAGAACAAGTTAAAGAAGGGTACTCGGTGGTTAATGGTAGTATGTTTTACAAAAAGATGCTGGTTATTCCTTCTTAATGTTCTCCGATTCCTTTAATCATTCATGAATATCATGATAATGTCTTTGGGGGTCATTCTGGAGTGTTGAAGACATTGAAGAGAATTCAAGAAATTTTTTACTGGAAGAACATGAGGCTTCAAATACAACAGTTAGTCGCAGAATGCTCAGTGTGCCAGAAAAGTAAATATTCAACATTTGCTCTTGCTTGGTTATTTCAGCCGATTCCAATTCCAAATCAAATTTTGGGAAGATATTTCAATGGATTTTATTGAGGGTTTACCCAAGTCTCAGGGTTTCAATGTTATTTTTGCGGTGGTTGACAAGCTCAGTAAATGCAGTCATTTTATTGGACTGTCTCATCCATTCACAACCATTGATGTAGCACAAAAATTTTCTCAAGAGGTTATTCGTTTACATGGCTTTCCAAGATCCATCATCTCCGATAGAGACAAGGTATTTTTGAGTCAATTCTTGAAGGAATGTTTTCGTTTGGCGGGTACAAAGCTTCTTTTCAGTACAACTTTTCATCCCCAATTGGATGGACAAAAGAGGTTATAAATTGGTGTTTGGAGACTTATTTGAGGTGTTTTACATCAGAGCATCCGAAGAAGTGGGCTTCTTTTCTGTCATGGTCAGAACTATGGTATAATACAGCGTATCATACAACTATTCAAACAACACCATTCAAGTTAGTGTATGGCCGTGATCCTCCTTCGTTGTTACGTTATGAGCTGGGATCTATTCAAATTATGAGTTGGAAACTAAACTGTTGGAAAGAGATAGAATGTTGGATCATATTAAAGACAATTTGATTCGGGCTCAACAGATTATGAAGAATAATGCGGATAAACACAGAAGGGAGTTGGAATTTGAAGTGGGACAAATGGTTTACTTGAAACTAAGGCCTTATCGTCAGCAATCTTTGCAACGAAGAGTTTGTCAGAAGTTATCAGCAAGATTTTATGGCCCTTTTCAGGTTCTGCAACGAATTGGTGTGTCTGTATATAAACTACAATTGCCAAGTGATTCACGCATTATCCTTTGTTTCATGTGTCACAATTAAAACCTGTTTTGGGACAACATCACACAATTTCTCCTTTACCTACTGTATTATCGAGTGAACATGAATTGGTGCTAAAACCGCAAGATATCATTGGCACAAAATATGATGACCATGGTCACTTGCTTTTGTCGGTATTGTGGGAAGGGTTACCAAGTCATGAGGCTACATGGATTCGTGCAAGGGAACTAAAGAATCAATTTCTTGAATTCCCACTTGAGGGCAAGCTGGTGCTTCACACCGGGGGTATTGATAAGCCATGGAAGGCTTATGTAAAGAGGATTCAAAAGGTAAGATCAGAGGAGAACGGACTAGCTGCTCAAGGTGCCGAGTTGGCAGAGGCAGTTACGCAGAAAGATGAGCTGGCTGGAGTTAGTTATGGTTGTTAGGAGTTTGTTAATGAGTCAAGAGTCTGTGAAGAGAATCTATGTATTATAAATAGATTCTCTTAGGTGGGTTTGGGGTTTCTTTTTCATGTTGATTGATGTACATTCAGAAGATGTTCTGAATTGGATGAAAGTGAGAACATAAACTGGAACCTGTATCTCTCTTCTATGGTGTAATTCTTTGTTCATATCATTAAAACTACTCTTTTCTTATCAGGATCCTTAACCCTCAGTGTCAGAAAGTATCAACGTGGTCCCAATTTCACTAGCAATTAATTCACAAATAAATGTTTTTTTCCTAGTTAATGGTGGCTTAAAAATGGGGGCTTTTGTTCTCACCCTCATGCTCATTCTCTAGTAAACCCTGGCTTATTGTTTCCTTTCAAGAATAAAAAAAATTAAGGAAAAAGAAAAAGAAAAGAAAAACCAACACGAACAAAATCAAAAATACAAGTCTTTTCTTTGTTTTTCTTTTCTTAAGTTAGTAGAATTACGTTTTGCCGCAACATCCACCTCGTTTAGTACTCTCTTGCTCACTTGGAATGATAATTCTAGTTCCTTTTAAGAGACTTGAATTCCCATCAGCATCATCATCATCAGCTGCTAATGATTTCTTTCCGATTATACGATAAATCTCTGTTAAGATGGTTAAAAACGCTGTTTCAACATTGGTAGCTTCAAGAGCAGATGTTTCCATGAAGAATAAGTTTTCCCTTTGTGCAAACTCTTGTGCATCTTCTGTTGGCACTGCTCTTAAGCTTCCAAGATCACATTTGTTTCCAATTAGCATAATCACTATGTTTTTGTCTGCATGTCCTCTTAATTCTTCTAGCCATTTTGCCATGTGATCAAATGATTGACGTTTTGTCATGTCATAGACCAACATTGCTCCTACAGCTCCTCGGTAGTATGCACTTGTCACTGCTCTGTATCTGAAAACAAAGAAGAGTACACGTTTGATTCATGTATGTATGAGTAAGAGTCTTAAGCAGAGTGATTATCAATCATAACATACATGTTGACTACTTAACCCTTTCTTGGATGTGACACTTAGTTTTCTTAAATGGGTTCTCAGTTCTCACGAACATATATGTCCAAGAAGCAAGTTAAAACTGATCTAAGTACAAAAGTTGATTCTGATGTACACAGAGTAAAAAAATGAACGTGAAGCTGTCTAGTTCAGTAAATTGCACACAGAACAATCTTTTAGAAAGATAATCTTGATTCCATTTGCATTGGAACTTTAAGAAACAATGATCCAGAAAATTCAAACCTATTTACTCTTACGAATCTGCTTATATTGGAACATAAGTTGCTTCTGCCAACATTATTCAATCAAATGAATGAGCTGTGAATGTTTCTGATGAAATTCTCCTAATGATATACCATCACTTTAATGCAATGAGAATGGTTTTAGATAATAACACTATTCAAAAAGTAGAAGACAGTAAACCTTTCTTGACCAGCCGTATCCCAAATCTGAGCTTTGACGGTTTTGTTATCAATGACGAGCGATTTAGTCTGAAATTCTACACCGATGGTGGCTTTAGAATCGACGCTAAACTCATTCCTAGCGAACCGAGCAAGCAGCTGAGTTTTGCCAACCGCGGAATCACCGATCAACACGACTTTGAAAACGTAATCGATCTTTTGATTGTAATCTCCATACAAATTAGACATGGTTCGTTTTAAAAAATTCAAGAGTTTGGAAATAAACACACCAGGAAATTCGAGAGATCACGAATTCGAAACGCTCCGATCAAACAGATCCACGCGAAGAGTCTCGGATTCGTATTGTACGGATAATCAGTGGAATCTACCATGAACAAACAAAGAAACTCAGATCATGATGAATGAGAAACAGCGATTGCGAATGGTGAGAGAAGAAAAAAGAGAGGATTAACGGCCGATGCGGGACGAATTATTCTATTGTGTCATGGATCGCACTTAATCTAATTCATCCTGGCCGTTTATTTTTTAATCACCCTTTAATCGCTTAACCGGGCGGTCGTCAATCGATAATTTGTTTGGTATACGTCATAACCGGTGCAAATAACAGCGAGTTACTTCAAAATTAAATTATTATTTCTCTTTCAAACTCATACCAAATCAATTTCGGTTAGACCAGCTCGGTAAAATTTGTTAAAAAACATGATTAGGTTAGATGATGATGAGAGTGCCAAAATAGGCGGCAAGATAAATAAACGTAGGAAACTATTGGCGCCACAAAGCTTCTAAGAAGCATTTTTTTGTTAACACTCAATTGCTTCTCTGCTGTGTGTTTTCTCGGCGAAAAGAGTAAAACGAGAACGTCGAAAATGGAGAATGATGGGAGATCTAGCGAGAATAATCTTTACGAGGTATCTCTCTATTCTCTTTATCCTCCGTAATTGACTCTCATTTCCGATTCCTTTCCGCTATTAGGGTTTTCGTTTCTGAATTTGGGGTTTGTTCCATTATATCTATAATTTAGGCATCGATTTACTTAGATTGTTAATGTGATATATCCATCTGATGATTGTAATCGTGGTAGTTCTGAATTCCATCGTTGATTGTTGGGATTGTAATAGACAGAACTTTAATTCGTTATGAACTCAACTTTAAAACTGTACCATAGCGGTTGCTGTTCTGATCTTAGAATCTCCTTGTTTTGTTGGTTATTCAGTTAACTGTATGATTATAAGAACTCGATGAAACGAACTAATTTATCTTTGTTGAAGGTTCTTGGTGTCGGAGCAACAGCATCTCAACAGGAGATAAGAAAAGCATACCATAAGTTAGCATTAAGACTTCATCCTGATAAAAATAAGGACGATGAGGTTAAACTACAACTCTTGATTCTTAGTTTCCATGGATCCAATTCAGTTTACATGGCATTGGAATTTTGTGTTTTATCTCTGTTTTTTATGCAGGAAGCTAAAGAGAAATTTCAGCAGCTTCAAAAGGTGATATCGATTCTCGGGGACGAAGAGAAAAGAGCTGTGTATGATGAAACTGGCTCAATTGATGATGCTGTAAGTCCATCTTCAGTTTTAGTTTCCAAAGTATTATACAATGCTGGTAATTTGTAGATTGCTTTCCCTGACTGCAATTTTTACAAACTATTTGTTCCCTTCCCAATCTCATTAGGAGCTCTCGGAAGACATGGTTGGCAACTTGAAGAGCTTCTTCAAGGCCATGTACAAGAAGGTAATAAACACCATTAACTCTTGATTCCTTTTTTGGGCTTTGCACAGAATTGTTTGTTCTGTTTCCTTCACTTATCTGATTCTTGTGGCACTTGTGTTATAGGTCACCGAGGAAGATATTGAAGACTTTGAAGCAAACTACAGGGGTTCTGAATCCGAGAAGAAAGATTTGATTGAGCTGTATAAGAAGTTTAAGGGTAAAATGAGCAGGTAGTATAATACATCATCTCCTTACTTTTATTATTGTTGAGTTTGTGAACTAAATTTGATATAAACAATAGGCTTTTCTGCTCAATGCTTTGCTCAAACCCCAAGCTTGATTCACACCGTTTCAAATATATTATCGATGAAGCTATTGCAGCAGGTTGGCTTCTCTCTCTTGCAATATCTTTGTGTATACTACACATCAAAGTTCTGATTTTGTTTGTGCGATATGAAACCATTGTTTCACTTGTGCAGGAGAAGTGAAATCAACAAAAGCTTACAAGAAATGGGCAAAGGAAATTTCAGAAATGGAACCTCCCACGAATCCCCTGAAGATGAGACAGAAGTACGCTTCTATATGTCTGCCTTTTTTATAGTAGTCTTCTTCCCTGAAGTTAGCTTTGTTGTGACATGTTTCAAACTTGCATACTTGTAGAGAAACAAAGGGTGCAGAGAAAGATCTCTACGCTGTAATTTCCCAACGAAGAGAACAGAGGAAAGAAAAGTTCGATACTATGTTCTCGTCACTTGTCTCTAGGTATGGTGGTAATGCTGACTCAGAGCCAAACGAAGAAGAGTTTGAAGCTGCTCAAAGAAAAGTTGAAAGCCAGAGATCATCGAAGAAGTCAAAGAGAAAATAGGAAGTAGTAGTTTGTGATAATCTTTAGGTTCTTGTGTTTGTGATGAAAACGAACAATTGCGGAAACAGTATCACATTTTCACATTTTGTTTCATAATGTTAAATTTCTGTTGTTGTGATTGTGAATCTATATCGTATTTAGACCCTCCAATTTTGCAATATATACGAGTAGGCGTCGTCGTTTTTTTTGGTTTTAGACTTTTTTTTTTCTTTGTGTGCCAAATTAAATCAAATAAAAGTTCTGTTAGGCACTCTGTTTATTTGGTTCGTATTTGTTTTTTCAAGTGGGTTTTTTGTAGGGGTGTTCAATGTGGATATCGGTTCGGTTTCGGTTCGGTTTTTTCGGTTTT
>OVBE01008003.1:0-17744 GCA_900406425.1 Iberis pinnata
CTCTCGGGTAAGAGTGCAGTCAGCATTAAGCTGAGAAGGTCCATAAGGGATCTAACAGCCAAACAGCTTAGGTGCCTAAGCAAACCCAGAACATCAACCCTTGTCTACCCCCATCCTCAGGAACNACAGATCTATAAAGAACAGCAAGAACACAAACCCAGAAATGAAGAACAGCAACGAAAAAGCAAACTTAAAACAGAAACTTAAAAGTTAAAATGAAAATCAAGATGCAAAACCTTAAAAGCTAAGCAAGGAAACAAAGTAAAAACAATAGATTAACTTGAAACTTAAAAGAAATCTGGTTTTTACACCAAGAACATGAAGAACAAACTAAAAAATGAAAAATCTAAGACAAAAACTAAAATGGAAAGAAAAAACTAAGCTTTTCGCAAATGGAGGCGAATTAGGGCTTTTATAGTGTTCAGAGAAAATCTCTAATTCGCACTAAAGACAAAATGCTAATCATTGTCTTGGATCTTGGGCCTTGCTTCAGGTGGTATCCGGATTTGAGTTGATTGGGTCGGAGCGTGTTTACCTTCGAGTGGTTGAGTGCACAATCGATCCGGACTAAAGGGTGCTTGCTTGGGATCAATCCATCAAGGGGGATCGTGCACTTCCTAGGCCTTGTCTGAGACTTCACCAGAAACGTAGAAAACATGAAAGGGGGATCGATCCTGTTTTGTTGCTGAACTGCCTGAGATCGATCTGGTTTCATTGCGGGATCGATCTGGAGTGTTGTTGGGATCGATCTTCATAGTGTTGGGATCGATCCTGAAGGTGCTGAGTGGGATCGATCCTGTTTCGTTGCCAAATTTCCTGAGATCGATCCTGCAAGTGCTCTGAGGTAAGTTCAGTCCATTCCATGTTGAGTGCTGAGTGTTGTTCCATTCAACGTTAAGTGCTGCTTTTCTGAAATTTCTCAAATCCTTCCCAAAAACTCCTGAAACTCTTGAAAAACCTCCAAAATGCGTGCATATGCAAATTATAATGCAAAAGTCCTAAAAATCCCAAACTTAGTGAAATCGACCATAAATGTGATGTATGCACGCTTTTAGACCTCATAATCAATGCTAATTGATATCTAAAATCCATGAAAATTCAGAGTCATCAGTTACAACAAGGGGTACTTCAACTACTCCAACAACCCTGGTCTTTCTTACAGAAGTAACAATGGTGCTAACCTACAGGACCAAGTGTACCCAGCACTACCTCAGAAGGATCTTTAACCCTTCATCGATTATGCTCAAAAACGTGGTTTCTTTACAAATACAGAACGTCGGGGTCGTTCTCTTCAACATATTGTCTCTGTTCCTACTACTACACTACCTCCTACTGCATCTTCAACCATTGAAGCATTGCTACAACAACTTCTACATGGTCAAGCTACTAGTGTTATGGAAACATCAAAAAAGTTTGGTGAACTTCACATTCGATTGGACTCTTATTTCAATGATGTCTACGCAAAGATTGAAGCACTTACCTCCATAGTCACTTTGCTCGAGAGCAAGACTGCCTCCATCTCTACTTCTTCATCTGGTAACCTGCACTATACGTCCACTTCACAACCCCACAATGTTGCTCATGTGAAAGAAATTACTTTACGAAGTGGGAAGGAATTACCACCACGACAAAATGCTATTATCACTAGGGACAATGTTGATCAAGTTGGGGGTCGTGATTAAAAGAAGCTGAAGAAGAAGAACCTGCAATAACTGATTCACAGAAGCCATTGCAACCACCACTAGTTGTGATCACTAAAACACCTCCTGCTGAACAACCATCTCTAACACAACAAAAGGATACACCCATCATTCCACCACCATATGTTTCAAGGTTGCCTTTCCCTTCTAGATTCAAGAAAGAAATCATGGCCAAGTACAAAAGCATTTTTGAGAAATATATGAAAGACACTGAAATCAAAGTGCCTCTTCTTGACGCAATCACTTTGATGCCTCCATACAAGAAGTTCCTGGAGGACGCTATCACCAAGAAAGGAAATGAGATTCAGGGAATGGTAGTTCTAAGTGAAGAATGCAGTGCGATCATCACAAGGACCTCAATCCCAAAGAAACTAGCAGACCCAAATTCATTTACCTTACCCTGTTCGCTAGGTACCTTGTCTTTCGACAATGCTTATGTGACCTAGGAGCCTCAATAAGTCTTATGCCTCTATCAGTTGCAAAGAAGTTAGGATTCAGCAATTTTAAACCATGCAATATATCTCTAGTACTTGCAGACCAATCAATGCGAATCCCACATGGAATCCTTGAAGATTTACCTGTAAGGGTTGGAGTGGCTGAAATCCCAATTAACTTCGTGGTTTTAGACATGAGTGAGGAACCCAGAGATCCTCTGATTTTAGGCAGGCCATTCTTGGCTATTGTTGGAGCTGTTACTGATGTTTAGAAAGGAAAAATCCAGATCAATATGGGTAAGGAGCTGAAGATGACCTTCGACATTCAAGAATTCATGAAGAAACCCGCTGCTGAAGGAGAGATTTTCTACATGGAAGAGATGGATCAACTCACTGATGAATTCTTGGAAGAGATTAGTCAGGAAGATCACCTCCAAATTGCATTGATCAGGAATGAGGATAAAGGGGATCTGCATGGTGAAAGTCTGGGGTATAAGATAATCTTGGACTCACATATACCACTGGAGCCCGAATAACCATTTGAAGATATTCGGGGTTAGAAAGACAAGTCTTCTCAGCTGATGAAGAGATTAGATTCGAAAAGAAACCAAGTCAAAAGCCTACCCAAGCTCAAATGGACTCTGCAATATCCGAAGACAGGTATGAACTCAAGGCACCAAGTTTGGAACTGAAACAACTCCCCAAAGGACTAAAGTACGCTTTTCTAGAACCTAACTCAACATACCCAATCATAGTGAGTGATGGACTTAGTGAAAATGAGCTAGATTCGCTGTTAACTGAATTGAGGAAATTTAGGAGAGCCATAGAGTATTCATTGGATGAAATAAAAGGTATATCACCTAGTCTATGCACTCATAGAATCAATCTTGAAAATGAATCTTACTCTAGCATTGAACCCCAAAGAAGACTAAACCCCAATTTAAAAAAGTGGTAAAAAAGGAAATTCTTAAACTGCTGGATGTTGATGTTATCTACGCTATCTCATATAGTACTTGGATATCACCAGTTCATTGTGTCCCAAAAATGGAGGAATTACCATGATTAAAAACGACAAAGATGAACTAATACCAACCAAAACAATCACTGGACATAGGATGTGCATCGACTACAGGAAGTTGAATGCAGCATCTAGAAAAGACCATTTCCCATTACCCTTCATAGACCAAATGTTAGAACGCCTAGCCAACCATCCTTATTACTGTTTCCTTGATGGGTATAGTGGATTTTTCCAAATCCCTATTCACCCCCAGGATCAGGAAAAAACCACATTCACGTGCCCTTACGACACTTTTGCATATAAAAGGATGCCGTTTGGGCTTTGCAATGCACCCGCCACCTTTCAAAGGTGTATGACTTCAATTTTCTCGGATTTAATCGAGGAGGTAGTTGAGGTGTTCAAGGATGATTTATCTGTGTACGGTTCTTCTTTCTCCTCCTGTTTGTCAAATCTATGCAGGGTTCTCACTAGGTGCAAAGAGACAAACCTAGTTCTGGACTGGGAAAAGTGCCATTTCATGGTAAGGGAAGGAATATTGTTGGGGCATAAGATCTCAGAGAAGGGTATAGAGGTAGACAAAGCTAAAATAGATGTAATGGTGCAGTTTTAACCGCCAAAGACAGTGAAGGATATTAGAAGCTTCCTTGGTCATGCGGGTTTCTATAGAAGGTTTATCTAGGATTTTTCAAGGATAGCCAAACCTTTAACAAGACTTTTGTGTAAGGAAGTTGAGTTCAACTTCGACACATAATGTTTGGAAGCCTTCCACCGCATCAAGGAAGCCTTGGTAACTATACTAGTAGTCCATGCTCCCAATTGGGACTACCCATTTGAAATCATGTGCGATGCCTCCGACTTTGCAGTTGGAGCTGTCTTGTGGTAGAAGAATGATAAAAAAGGTGCATGTCATATACTATGCTAGTAGGACTATGGATGATGCTCAAGAGAATTATGCCACAACAGAGAAGGAGTTGCTAGCAGTAGTCTTCGCATTTTAAAAATTCAGAAGCTACTTGGTTGGTTCGAAGGTGATAGTTTATACTAATCATGCTACGTTGAGGCATATTTATGTGAAGAAGGATACCAAACCGAGACTGTTGACATGGATTCTCTTATTGCAAGAGTTTGACATAGAGATAGTGGATAAGAAGGGTATTGAAAACGGAGTAGCAGATCACTTGTCAAGAATGAGGATTGACGACTTAGTTCCAATTGATGACTCTATGCCTGAAGAACAACTCATGATAATACATACATATACGTTTTTGGAAAGTGAAGTAGTGACAACGAAAGAAGCACCATGGTATGCAGACTTAGTTATTTACAAGGTATGTGGAACAATCCCCGAAGATTTCGACGAGTATAGACAGAGGAAGTTCCTAAGTGATGTAAAACATTACTATTGGGATGACCCCTTTCTTTACAAAAGGGGTCAGACGAGTTATTCAGAAGGTGCGTAGTTGAAGATGAAGTGAAGGGAATTCTGGAGCATTTTCATGGTTCCTCTTATGGAGGTCACTTTGCAACATTTAAGACTGTTCAGAAAATCCTTTAAGCGGGTATGTGGTGGCCGAAACTATTCAAAGACACACATGGTTTCATCTCTATGTGCGACCCATGTCAGAGAACTAGAAACATTGGGAAAAGAAATGAGATGCTCCAGAATCCAATATTAGAGCTTGAAGTGTTCGACGTCTGGGGAATTGACTTCATAGGACCATTCAATCCCTCATCTTTTGGTAATAACTATATTCTAGTAGTTGTCGACTATGTCTCCAAATGGGTAGAAGCAATTGCTAGTCCAACCAACGATGCGAAGGTGGTTCTAAGGCTTTTCAAAAACATAATCTTCCCAAGATTTGGGGTACTAAGAGTAGTAATCAGTGATGGAGGTTCTCACTTCATAAACAAGGTCTTCGAAAGTCTGCTGAAGAGGTATGGAGTGAAGCATAAGGTGGCAACACCTTATCATCCACAAACAATTGGACATCTTGAAGTATCAAATAGGTAGATAAAGGCAATTTTAGCAAAGATTGTTGGAACCTCCAGGAGAGATTGGTCAGTAAGGCTGGATGATGCGCTATGGGCATACAGAACAGCCTTTAAGACACCATTATGACGAACACCATTTCAGCTACTGTATGGGAAGGCATACCACTTGCCAGTTGAATCAGAGTATAAGGCACTTTGGACAACTAAACTCCTAAACTTTGATCTCATGACAGCTCAAGAGAAGAGGGAAATAGACCTGCATGAACTGGAAGAGTTCATACTCAATGCTTATGAGAGTTCCAAGATATACAAGGAAAGTACCAAGGTGTTTCATGAGAAAAATATTCTAGTGAAGGAAATCAACACTAGTGACCAAGTCCTTTTGTTCAACTCAATAATGAAGTTGTTCCCAGGAAAGCTCAAATCCAGGTGGTCCGGGGAATTCTCTGTAAAGGAAGTTTTACCATATGGAGCTATCACTTTGATTGGAAAACATGGGAAGGAATTTATAGTAAATGGACAACGAGTGAAACCATACCTGGCAGACAAGACAATCTCAGAAGAAACCTCGGTTCTCCTTGGAGAACCATCTCAGGGACACTGATCCTAAAAAAAGGAATTCAAGCTTAGTGACTATAAACAAGCTCACTTTGGAGGAAGTCCCATGTCTATCTTTTTATATATTCCTTTTCGGCTTTCTATCTTCCAGTACTTCATTTAATGTGTTTTAGTTTTAAATTAGTTTTTGGTGTTTCAGGAAATTAGTAAATGTGCATGGAGAAATGGTGCGATCAATCCATTTTCATAGAAGAGATCAATCCAAATTCGCGAAGAGATCGATCTACATTCACGAAAAGATCGATTCATTTTCACAGAAGAGATCGATCCACATTCACGAAGAGATTGATCCATTTTCGCAGGCGAGATCGATCCACTAGGCCCGAAGGATCGATCCAACATCAAAATCCGATCAAAGCATGATGAGAACTCGAATCGAGCCACATAAAGGAATGGGATCAATCCAACGTCACGCAGCGAGATCAAGCCAGTGAGAGGCGTTACAGCGAGCTGTTATTGATGCAAGCAACAAAATGTCTAATCCAACTTTTCCAAGATACCACATCACTTCTCTTACACATCCACCATCCCCATCACATCTATGTTCCTCTTTAACCCTTCTCCATAAACCTACACTTTAATCCTCAACCTGTTGCAAGTTCTTAATGGAGATAAGAATGTGATTTAAAAGTTATGCATGATGAATGTGTGAAACTTCTTTTTGTTAGGTGGTATGAACTGTCATCTGCCGAAAAGTTGCTAATTTCCCAAAATGGCTTATTGATCTTTCAGGTGCAACCATGTGAAACGTACCTTCAAACTTAGAGATTTACCACGTATTAATGCAGGCCGAGTTCACAGGATCAACATTCCTAAATGAAGAAACCTTGAGGAGTCTCGGGATCTTGGAGCAAGTAAAGAACATTCTAAGGGACATGGGCATACCAAGCGTACTTAACATGGATTTCAAACCTTATCAACAAATGACGTGCATGTTCCTTGCCTCCCTACAAGTGAGATATGTCAAGGAGAGCGGGTACGATAGGAGAAAGGGTGGCTTTATAACCTTCAAGGATGTCTACGGGAAAACTCACACAATCACGTTCAGTGTGATGGAATACATCTACGGTCTTCACGCTGTGAAATCTCAACCATCCACATTCGAAGACACTCCGAATGAGATTGGACTCATTTGGAGCATAATTAAATCCAAGGTTTTTAAAGACGGGAAGACCAAGAGCGCCTTTATCCGCCATCTAGCAATCCGTTGCGTGCACCAAATCCTCGCAAACTCTTTCTTTACTAGGCGAGATACAAGCTGCATTTTGGGAAAAGAGATTAAGTTCTTATGTTTAGGCATTGCCTCGCATGTTAGCAGTTTCCTCCAAGATGAATCCTTGTTCACACCACTCTATTAAAAGAGACCTTGTCCTCTTAAGCTATTTTTCAGACAATTGTTAAAATACCAAGATCCCACTTGGATGTCACAAGAAAAGGGAGCACCTCAAATACGAGTGGGAGGCTGGATCACTCATATCCTTCAGCATACCCAAGTCTACCTCGGAAAGATTGATCATACCTTGAGGTTAGTGAAATATGATTTTTTGAAGGACATTCGGTTTATAGTGGGGAGAATATATGAACAGTTCTGCTACCAATTCAAGAGAACAAGCGATACCAAAGGGATCATCTTACTCCCAAATAGCAGAAGAACATCTCTCAGGAGGAGTGAGAATATCATGTTCAACCACGACTACTCCACCGATCAAGCCATCATCAACCAAGTGCAATACTTGGAATCATGCTCAGACAACCTTTCCAATCTCTCTCTTGAAGAAAGTTCATCCAACTCCCACACTTCAGATAACTAAATTCCCCTCCAAACAACCATTCTATGATCCGCTGAACCTCCATCTATTTCTTTTTCCCGCTTACGCATACTTTTGCGTTTTCATGCTTTTTCACTATCCTGTCCTACCTTGAGTCAAATCTTGAACTTGGATTACATAGAGACTGTGTAATTCAGGTTTGGGGGAGTAGGATTCGGAGGACCTATTATTAATGAAATTTCCTTGTTTGTTCCTTTTTCTCCACTTTTCATTACATTTACATAGCATCCATTAGCATCGAAAAACCATAAAAGTTTGAAAATTTACGAAAATCCTTCTTCAAATACAGAGTGTTATTTTAGTTGCATTTCATGTAGTTGCATATAGGATGTTGCATTGTCATGTAAGTTGCATGTGCATAGGAAACTAGGAAGATGGTAACCTTGTAAGTATGTTGTTTTCTCAGAAAATATTAGTGCCCTGGTTATTAGTTGTCTAATGCATCCTGAATTTGTCTGAAGTAATACTGCACCTTGCTTGGAATATGAACTTGCATGATCATTTGTCTCCTGAAGCATGATGTGATTTGAAGTTTGTTCCTATCTATTAGAACTTGAATTTGAATGTTTAATTATCATGTTTGTGTGTTGAATATGAACTCATGGATAATATATACATATTTGGATTATCTTCTACCTTTTACCACTCTTGTTAACCCAAGTAGAATCTCCACCCTTGAACCTTGCCTTCTTTCAAACTCTGAATTTACTACTGAGTGGCAGGACTTTTATGGAATGATCTTGGTAGAACGTGTTAGGTTCGAACTGACAGGAATAGGGTCTCATGTAGTTCTAATCCATGCTTTTTGGACTAGATAGGACTAGGTGGGATTCGATTTTGAATGTTGGTTTGGGTGGAAAAATGAAAAGAGTATTGGTAATTGGTGAAAAGGAAAGTGTTAAGAAAGAGCCTTATGAGAGAAATGGAAAAAGAATCAGAATGTGCTAGTGAAAAGTTTGGGGGAACAATGGTATTCAAAAGAAGTATGGCTACGGCAGAATAAGAGAAAGTATATGACAATGAATTCAAAAGTGTAAAACCCAAGAGATAGTGTAAACAAAAAGGTCTAAAGCCATAAGTGTTTTAAGTAAAAAAGTTCTTGAAACATCTAGCAGCATCTAAGAAAGAAGTCTCTCCTAAGTGTAACAAAGAAAAGATGAAAAATGGGGATGTGAGTGGGTATGATCACTTTGAGTTTCAAAAGGGTAGATTTAAGACTCCTTACTGGGTAGAATCATGAAACTTAGGTTTCATTAGCATTGAGTAGATGGGGTTCTATTTCTGTATCCATCTAAGTGTTCTTACCTTTAGCCTTCTACTAAAGCTCATTCCCGTTTGAGAGAACCCTTGTTCTGAATTACTAACCATTGCATGAAGGGGTCATCTTTACTCCATAACATGTCCTTGACCAAATGATATCATTGAAGGCTCATCACTTGATCCATGGTTCCTGATTAATGAATGTTAAAGGAGCAAACGAATTTGAATGCATTGTGGAAGTCGAAATCGGTATGAACTGTGATGAGTATGGCTAAAGTTCTTAAGTAGGATGAGTTTAGGACTGCATTCTAGAACTAGCAACCAGGACATTAATATTACATGTGGTAGCATCATGTTTTGGTTATGAGTTCCCACTTTCAAACCTCACTCCCAGACTTCTGAATTATTTGCTTGAGGGCAAGCAATGATTTAGTTTGGGGGAATTGATGACTTTTGAATTTTCATGGTATTACATGTCATTTAGTATCAATTATGAGGTCTTTAGGCGTGCATACATCACATTTATAGTTGTTTTTCAGTAAGTTTGTGATTTTTAGGACTTTTGCATTAGAATTCGCATATGCACGCATTTTGGAGATTTTTCATGACTTTCAGGAGTTTTCAGGAAGGTTTTGTGAGAATTTAGAAAAGCAGCACTTAACCTGGAATGAACCCGCATCAAACTCTAGATTGATATCAGCACACTTTTGGATCGATCCCAGCTCGACTCTGGATCGATCCCGACCCACTTCTGGATCGACCCCATATCGATCTCAAGCTTCACTTTGGATCGATCCCAGCTCAACTCTAGATCGATCCCAGCCCACTTCTGGATCGATCCCAAATCGATCTCAAACTTCACTCTAGATTGATCTCAGCTTCAAACCAGATCGACCTCATTATCAGCCTGGATCGATCTCACTTAAGCCACATGCACCTGGATCGATCTCAAGCACGCACACGGATCAATCTCGTTCAAGCATCCCCATCTCAGATCGATCTTGCACTTTTCTCAACTGGAGCCAAACACGCTCCAACCCGACCAACTCAATTCTAGAGTGGACCTGACCCAAGATCCGAGCCAATGATTAGTTTTATCTTTAGTGCGATTTAGGGCTTTTCTCTGAACACTATAAAAGCCCTAAAGCGCCTCCTTTTACCTAAGTCTTGTTTTTCTTTCCTTTTTAGGTTTTTTTCTTAGGTTTTCATTTCCTTTGTTGTTCTTGATGTTCTTGGTGTAAAACCCCAGAATCTTTTAAGTTTATGCTAATCTACTATTTTTCTTTACTTTCCTGCTTAGTTTTAGGTTGTTGCTTATCTGGTGCATGTTGATCTTTCATTTTCGTTTTTAATCTTCTGTTTTAAGCTTTAATCATTTTCTGGGTAGTTAATGTTCTATTGATGTTCTTGCTTTTCTGGGTTTGAGTTCTTACTGTTGTTGCTGTTCTTCAACTGTTTAACCTTTGATCATCATGTTTAGCTTTCAAGTTGTCATTTCTCTTTTTCCTGTTTTCACTTCCATGAGTAGTGAGTAGTTTCCTGAAGTTCTTGTGGATAGGGGTAGACTAGGGTTGATGTCCTGACCTCACCTTAGGCACCTAAGCTTGTTTGAATATACATCCCTTCTGTTTCATTATGCTTAATGCTGGATTCTTTCACGCTAATCGAAATCTGATCTTGGTCATTCTAGCGCCCGAAAAACGTTCAATGGAATGTCTGATCATGGTAATTACATATATTAGTCTATCCTTACGCAATGCCCTAGATTCTTAGGATATGCATCTCAGCCTAGGGGGTTGGACGACTAGGGGGATTTTTGGCTTTGGTAGGTTGGTTCTTAATGCCTTCTAGGTAATATACCGTTAAAGGGAGTTAGGTCTGGTGATTGCTTAGATTGATTCCCTTTATCAAGGTATTGGACTTTGTTACTTATGAACCTATAGTCTAGGGATAGCTCATTTTTGTTTGAGGTATGTTAGGTGCTTAGGTAGGTTGGGATGGATCTCTGGTTGATTACCCTTAGTCCTCAGGAACTACTTCACACTTGTTTACATCTTTCACCTTCTCTGCTTTTTACTCTGTATTTGCCTTTTAGCGTTTTAGTCTTTTATGCTCTTTGTTTTGTTTATGCTTTCTTTCTAGTTCCAGCATGTTTCACTTCACTTAGGATATGTTAGCAACCACCCTTTTTTACTGTTAGTTTGACTTAGAAGCATCCATTGCAATCTTGATTGCTAGTGCACACCCAATTGGATTGATACCTCATCTATACTACAATGATGGGGAATTGATACATCAAGACCTCAAAAATCCTACTATCAGCAGCCACTTATGTTAAAAGCATGAAGTGATTCCGATTGGGCAGCCTGCCCACTGACTAGCCTTTCACTTACAGCATGGTTAATCAACTCGAGAACTCAATTGTTTCTTGGAATACCCGTAAGTAGCAAAAAAATAATCCGATCTACCGTCGAGGCTGAATATCGGGCGATGTTTGATACCGTTCAAGAACTGCTCTGGATTCTACAGTTACTTGGCTCATTTGGTCTGCGTCTAACAGAGCCTATACATTTCTACTCTGGTAGCCTCTCGACTACTCTTCTCAGTGTCAATCTGGTCATACACGAGCGCATTAAACATGTCAAGTCAGACAGCCATTTTATTCGAGACGAGGTCATTGCTAGAACTATAAAGCCTATTCATGTGGCTAATATCTTCACGAATGCACTCAGGAAGAAGGAATTCTCTGCATTTATCGTCAAGTTAGGACTTCGGGACCTTCCCTCTCCAACTTGAGGGGGAGTATTATGTCATATATATATATATATATATATATATTTACTTCTATATATAAGCTTAGACTAGGTCATTCTCTCTGATGTATATAAACTGCGTTGAAAACCTCTTTACATATTAAGGAAAATTATTCTATGCACTTTGTTTTCCGACGCATATAACAATTGTAAAAGTATATAATTCATTTTGGCTTCATAAAATAGATGTTTTGTTTTTTTAGTGTATTTAGATTTAAGGGAGATGAAATTTAGATTTTTTGAGAAAATATTTGTTTTTAAGATAGAAAATATTTTCTAAAATGTATGCTTATTTTTTAGTTAATACATTTATAAAAAAAATTCTCAATGCTTTTATAGTAGATTTTTTAATAATTTTTTATTTTTTAAATTATTATAAGGTAGTTAAAATGATTATTTATTCAATGAATTTATAATTAAATAATATTACTTTTTAAAACCAACTATAAAAATTTAAAATTTTTAACTAATTGAAAAAAAATTCAAATATTTTTTATTTTTACAACATTCTTAAAACTGTTTATTTATAACTAGTATTTTTATTTATTAAAAGAAACATTTATGTAATTTTATTTATTGAAAGAAAATTTTAATACAATTTACATAATTACAAACTTTTATATGTTTTCAAATCTTATAAAATTATATTGTTATAAAATTTAATAATTTTTATATGAATATGTATGTCTTATGGAGTCTTCTACTTTTTAGATTCACGGCCATCTCGTGTTTAAGGTTTGGCAAAATCTATGTTTCCGGAAGCGTCGATATTAACACCCATAGAAGGTGGAGATCTTCATCTCAAGTGTCTTCAGTTTATCATATTTCAGGATCTCATGTATTAGAGCATCTCCATTAGAAAAACTTAACTTTTTAACCTAACTCATTTTTCATTTTTTATATTTAATTTTTGTGTTTAAGATCCTTAAAAATCTTAGAAACTAAATTTCTCTCCATCGATGAAAAACCCTTTGGTTCTTAAAACAAAAACATCTTAACATGTTTTTTTTTTTAATTTAACATGATATTTAGTATAGAAATTTGTGGTTGTACTGTTATTGTATCACCATTTCGATTCAGACATGTATAATGCATTTAAGTTACAATTTAATGAAACTTGGAATTTGTAAGATTCGGACATTCGGTATATACGCAAGTTGCACCCGTCACAATATAAAAATAATCTAATTAAATTTGGTTACTTCACAAAACATAATGCTGTGAAAATTTTGGCTGATACTTCGTAGAGAATATCGATGCTTAATACAAAAAAATTGGTTTGATTCATCAACCAGTTTATCTCGAGCCAATGCTAGAGGTCCTGCTGTTCCTAGATATTCGGTTTCTTGTGAAAATGTAATCTTCATGTCAAGTTTCTTCTCAGACTCTTTAACAAAATTCAACATAACCTAAAAAAAAGCAAAAAAAAATAACAATTGATAAATATAACATAACTAGCTAATACAACTTCAGTCTTCATGAAAGTACCTTTGGTTGTTGGTGATTAATAGCTAATACAACTTGAGTCAGACCAGATGCTTTTAAAGCTTCAATTTATTCATTGTTTATCAAAATTATAAGAAAGAATCATTTAACTTAATCAAGTTGCAAGAAAACATCACAACTACCAAGCATTGAAATTAATTTCCCTAACTAGTCATAATCTACGAATCCTAAACCATAATCTCGCTTGGAGTTTTTCTGCCAAACAAACATCATTTCATAAATGGTCTCTATTTTTCTTTAACAAAAAAGTGTTGGATGCAATAGCTCCAGCAACCATGTGTAAGGTCTGTGGATCTCCTGCAACTGCAGATGTTAAAGATAACAAGCTGATTCCACACTGGTCTACTATTAGTTGTTGACTTATTTATGTTACCCACAAACATTTACTTAAACACATGAGCATAGTGTCCCACCAAGCCAAATAATGTCATTACGAGATTGGCAATTGCACTAGTGGGCAACTCTTCGGACAATTTTATCAGATAATTTATCCTGAAACAAAATTACAAAAACTGTAAATATAAAAACAACAAAATTCGGGGTAAAGTTTCAAAGAGATGTGCATAACAATAGAACAAGAGAGCAATTACATTTATCAATTGCTTGACTTCAATTTCCTTAACGATACAAACCCACTCGAAGATGATACTATGAATTTGAGTGAAAGAAAGAGAGAGCGAGGGAAAAAGATCAATTTACCTATGATTCACTGGAGAGCTCCATCGGAAAAGAGAAGATATCGATGATGGTAAGGAAGAAAAAATCACCTCAGAATAAGTTGCCTCAGGCCAAATCGACTTTTGAGGGAAAATAAGACAAAAAAGAATTAAAAATTAAAAATTAAAAAATACCAATGATTATGTGTCGCGTACTCGTATCTTAAGTTTGCCAAAGTTTCTTAATTAAGATTCAAATCTTGTGTTAAAATCCAATTTTATTTAATTTTAATTAATATTAAGTTAAAAAATCCATTAAAAAACTCATAAGGGCATCCGCATTGGTAGATACATCAAAGTGTATCTTAGGATTAATTTAATAATATAATTAGATTAAAAGATTTTGGTAAGATACACAGTTAAAAATAGAGTTTATTGGTAAGATTTTTTGGAGGTTCTTAGCGATTTTTTTTTCTTTAAAACAAAATTCTTAAACATATGGTGTTGTACATGAATGGATTCGATGTCTTTGTTTGTGTCTTTGATAAAGATTCAATGTTTCGCCTAACCATATGGTGTTGTACATGAACACAAATCTGATTAGTTTCATGAAAGGTGAAGATAACATCTTTGAGATATGTTTCTTGTTTATTAATCCAACAAATGAACAAACGCAGGATGACACAAACTTGTAACCAAGGACTTTACAAAACATATATAAAAATAGATTGAGATTGGCTTTATGATCTTAACGTCCTGTGACAGCTGTGAGGCTAACATCATTGGTAGATGCCTTTTGACTACTTCGATCAGAAGATTCAGCATCACATACTACTCCTATTTTAGCTACAAAGGCAGGCTGTTTCGGTTCTAAGGTCATAGTACACTTACATATAACCGCTGCATATTGCTAACTTTTAAATCTCTTTGTATAATCTTTAGTCTTGAATCTCTGTGAAGGTACAGAAGACCTCTGCAGATTCCTTCCATTATGTTCATTCGAGTCTTCCAATCAAGAATGTTTCGCTTCAATGGATCTAAGAGAAGCAAATAAAACCATTAGCTTTCTCTTCGATCATCCGGTGAAAACAGAGTTATAAAAAACAGAGGTGATAAGTTTACCAAATAGATAAGAATCCAAGCTTTTCTTTGGCATAAAGATTGTTCCAGGTATTTGCATAAAGATATATGTAGAGCATATTCTCTGCCCTCTAAACTAAGTTTTGATTTCTTGAAAAAGATCATAACTTTCAATTTAGGATTTAAATTAAATTCAGATTCAAAGATAAACAATTCCAGCTTTACCTTTAACAAAAATTCCAAAATCAATATGAAATTTGTTTACTGAGAAAAATTGGGAAAGAAAATTAGAAAAGAAGAAGTAAATCTAACTTGAGCAATCGGAGATCGAAGATAGTTTTAGGAAGTTTGAGCTTGCCGTATTCGGCGGCGGGCATGGTGAGGTTTTCCCGTCGGCGAGTCATCATTGAGGAGTCCTTTAGCTGCCGACGACGTCGCAGCTGTTTCCTCGTCCTTCACGAGTAGCTTCCCTCCATCGTCACCTGTTAAATTCCGAGGTGCCGCCATTTCTGAATGCTCACAATCACAAGGAAACCCAGTTTTTGAAGTACCACTCGCCTTGAATCAACACCTGTCGCGAAGATACCACCAAAAAAGTTTCTTCTTTTGAAAACGTTCTACGCATTTCTTAGCCCAAATTTTAAAAAACAAATTAAAAAAATGCTAAGATATGGGCTAAGAAGCCCCAATGCTGATGCCCTAAGATACACTAATGGAGGTGATCTTAGAGTCTCAGTACCTTAGATGTCTATCGCATATCTTGTGCAGTAGTTGGATAAAGCCCATATCATGCATCTTAATTCATATGGTGTGAGTTAGTGGTGATTGTTTTAAAAATTAAGCAATACTTTATAGAGGAATTCCTTCAAATACCATCAAAAGAAGTTAAAATTTCAATAATACTAGACACTCTCAAAATTTCCAAAAATACCACACAATTCCAAATGTTCCAAAAATACCACAAAAATAAAAAGTGAATTTTAAATGATTAGAATTTAAATTTGTGAGTTTGGGTTCACTAATTAGAGTTTAGGGTTTAGTTTTGAAGGGGGTGAATTTTTTTTTGGAGGTTTTGGGTTTAAATTTGAAGTTTGAAAGTTATTTTAAATTTGTGTTATTTTTGGAACAAAACTTTTTTTGTGGTATTTTTGGAACTTTTGGAAGTGTGCGATATTTTTGAAATATACCTAATTATTTGTGGTATTTTTGAGAACTTCCCTAAATTATTTATATGTTTATAATTTAATAATAATTTAATATATTTTAATATAGGTTTAAGGTGCACAAGAGGATCACTAAATCAATTTTAATCAATTTTGAGGATCGTATATACTTTGATCGACAAAGTATTTCAAGAGTATAGGAATGTGCCAAGGAGACACAACCATGTACTTTTGTTCATTTGCGGTATGTTTTTCTTAATTTAAATTTATGAATATTTTTTTTTATTTTCTATACTACTTATTTGTAGCAAGATTTCACATGGGAGGTACAATATATCAAACTCGTTTCTAAATAATACTTTGAAAATATCTACGACTAGATATCCAGTTGGGTCGATGATGACTCTAAATTTTCATGATTTTTTATTGTCATTTAGCATCAATTATGAGGTTTTTCGGCGTGCATACATCACATTTATAGTTGATTTCAGTAAGTGTGATTTTTAGGACTTTTGCATTAGAATTCGCATATGCACGCATTTCAGAGATTTTTCAGGACTTTCGGGAGTTTTCATGATGGTTTTGTGAGAATTCAGAAAAGCAGCACTTAACATGGAATGGACCAACACTTAACATGGAATGGACTGGCACTCAACTGGATCGACCTCAACACAAGACTGGATCGATTCCAAGAATCACACTGGATCGATCCCAGATTGATCTCATTACAACACCTAGATCGATCCTAGAGCAAGCCTGGATCGATCTTAGGACAAGCTTGGATCGATCTCAGGTTTACACCTGGATCGATCTCGGGTTTTTGACCGGAACGATCCCAGATCGACCTCAACCTCAAGTCTGGTGGGATCGATCCCACACTCACCTCCGGATCGATCTCAAGCTCAACACTGGATCGATCCTAGCTCACACCTGGATCGGTCTCCTCCTCAAACCGGATCGATCCCCACTCTAACTTCTGGATCGATCCCACGTTCAAGCCACATAGCCACTGGATCGATCTCCACTCCATAGGCTGGATCGATCTCAAGCTCAATTTTGGATCGATCCCATTCAAGCGTCCCCAGCTCATATCGATCTTGCACTCTTCTCAACTCGAGTAAAACACGCTCCTACCCGACCAACTCAATTCCGAAGGGGACCTGACCCAAGATCTGAGCCAATGATTAGTTTTTGTCTTTAGTGCGTTTTAGGCCTTTTCTCTGAACACTAAAAAAGCCCTAAAGCGCCTCCTTTCTACCAAGTCTTGTTTTTCTTTCTTTTTTAGGTTTTTGTCTTAGGTTTTCATTTTCTTTGTTGTTCTTCATGTTCTTAGGTGTAGAAACCCAGAATCTTTTAAGTTTATGCTAATCTTTAGGTTGTTGCTTATCTGGTGCATGTTGATCTTTCATTTTCGTTTTTTAATCTTCTGTTTTAAGCTTGATCATTTCCTGGGTTAATTACTGTTCTATTGATGTTCTTGCTTTTATGGGTTGAGTTCTTACTGTTCTTGCTGTTCTTAAACTGCTTAGCCTTAGATCATCATGTTTAGCTTTGAAGTTGTCATTTCTGTTTTTCATGTTTTCATTTCCATATGTAATGAGTAGTTCCCTGAAGTTCTTGAGGATGGGGTATACTAGGGTTGATGTCATGATCTCACCTTAGGCACCTAAGCTTG
>OVBE01008004.1:0-17743 GCA_900406425.1 Iberis pinnata
CCAGGATGGATTCCCAAGTCAATTACCCTTTGTCCTCAGGAACGACCTTACCATTGAATGCACGTTTTTACCTTTCTTGCATTTTCTCTGTTTTGCATCCAAAAAATTTAAAGCCTCTTTCTGTTTTATGCATTTTTACTTTCGTTGCTCTTAGGACCTTTTAGCACCCAAAACCTTTTTACATCAGCTTGACTTTAAAGCATCCAACACATTCTCACTGCTTAGTACACTCCCATTATGGATTGACATAAAAACCCATACTACAACGTGGGTTGATTGATAGCCCTTTTTAGGAGTAAGATCCTACTATCACTATGTAGGATTGTTTGCAACAGAAATGTTGTGAGGACGATTATTGAATGTGATTGGAAATATGTTCGTAGTTTTTGTGCCGAAATTACTACGGCAAGGGCTAACTTTTCTATAAGCGGGTACCGTATTTTGGCGTCTAGTAGGGTTTTTCTCACGTAAAAAATCAGCTTTTGTTCACTGTGTTCCTCCCTAATGAGGACACCACTTACGACTGTTGTTGACACTGCAATGTATAGGAAGACAGGTTACCTGACGACCTGTTTCTCGAGGACTGGAGGCGATGTCATGTAATGTTTCAACTGTTGAAAGGCCTTTTCGCATTGGTACGACCATTCAAACATTTTATTATCTTTTAGAATATCATATAATGGAAGACATTTGTCCTTTGATCGCGAGATGAAACGGTTAAGTGCAGCGATCCTTCTGATTAGCCTCTGCACTTCCCGCTTGTTTCTCGGGGAAGCCATTTCAATCAGCGCGGTGATCTGTTTTGGGTTAGCTTTGATTCCTCGGTATGTGACAAGATATCCGAGGAACTCCCCTGATGATACAGAGAATATGCATTTTGCCGGGTTGAGGTTCATATTGTGTTGGTTTAGTTTTTTGAAGCATCTCTGTAGGTCGGTGATGTGGTTATGTTCCTTGAGGGATTTTACGAGCATGTCGTCGATATACACTTCCATGGTTTTTCTGAGTTCTTTGGAGAACATGCGGTTGACCAGTCGTTGATATGTGACCCCACCGTTCTTCAAGCCGAAGGGCATTACTTTGTAGCCGTAAGTACCACGATCAGTGATGAAAGCGGTTTTCTCGCGGTCATCGGGATTCACCATGATTTGATTGTAACCCGAGAAGGCGTCCATGGATGATAATAGTTTATTTCCTGCCGTGGGATATCTGACTTTTGTAATTGACCCGACTTTAAGAAGTTTTTCGTCTTCGTCGTTGACTGCAGCAGCGCGTTGAGGACCCAATCTCCGTCTTTTATATTTGATGGGTTTAAAAGTTGGGTCGACATTAAGTTCGTGGCAGGTTATGTTAATGTCAATTCCTATCATATCCTTTGCGGCCCATGCAAATGTATGGAGGTTTTCTTTTTAGCAAGTTATGAGTTGCATCTTTATGGGGTCGCAGAGATTAGCGCCGATCTCGATGCAGCGTTCGGGAAATATTTTGTCTAAGCATACTAAGATGACAGGTTTGCAGGTTGTTTCACGCTTTGCCTCTAGGGTTTCTGCCTTCCACAGTTGCCAAAATATCTCTGTTTGATCCCATTCTACGGACTTTTCGTCGGAGCCCTTTTTCCTATTATTCTCGGTGATGTTTTCTAGCGTTGCACTTTTCCATTTTAGTTCAGCGGCGAGGCATACTTGTGACATCCTTTGATTCCCTTGGATTGATTAGGTCGGGAATTTGAGACAGTAATGGTATGTGGATGCTTCAGCCAACATGGATTTAACCCATAGGACACCCATGATTACATCGTAGTGTCTCCAGAAAATCCTACTAATGAGACAGGATCCTCGGATATGCCAGAACGTACGATTTTCATTCTTTCAAAGGTATTTTAGAAGATGACATTCATTGAGCAGCCGGTGTCGATTAACACCCTCGCAACATTGATATCATGTATTGTTAATTCGATAACAAGGAGATCGTTACAAGGTTTGGCCTGAGCAGTCATTGCTTTATCCTCAAAAGTCACGATGACATTATTTGTTAAGTTAGACGTACCTCTTTCATGGTTGATATGTGGTTTAACGTAAAAGAAATCTCTTGTCCCCTCCTTCTAGCGCCAAACTGTGGGAACCGAAATTCGCACCGTTGATTTCCGTTACTTACGGAAAATCAGAGAGAACTCTAATTTTCCAGAGATCCCGAATTTCTGTTAGTCAAACACGAATAAAATCAGAATACGAAAAAGATAACAAGAGTACGAAAGATAACATGAGTACGAAAATCACTTATTCTCCTGAATGTTTTACAATCATGTAGCAGTTCCAACCGTAAGAACAATTGATAAATATCCTAGAACTAACAGCATAACTGTGAACACCCTAATCGAGTCGCAGCTCTCTAAGAACAGAATAAAAGCCTAAAAACCCTAAGTGTTTTGGTGCGGAGAGTTGAACGTGTCTCGTTTATTCCTCATCATCTCTCTTATATAGGCTCTAGGGTCGGTCCGTATTCACTTTCGGTCTTCGATTCTTCTGCGGAAATCTTCCTTTTCTTCTCCGGAAACATTCCTTTTCTGCATTCCTTCCATTTCTCTAAGGCTTGCAAAACAAGTTGTAACCATCATCGTATTTGGGCCGATTTCTCACCTAGAATCATAAGTGGTCCATTTATAGTGTTTCAGGCCTCATAAGGCCGTTATTCGGTTTAGACGATTTACGACTCTTATCGAAAAATTGGTCTCTCGTGCGATACGGACTTTGCAACAAGTTTACGATTGCGATTGCTCCGGAGAATGATACTCTCAATCGTATAGCTGAGATAATCATTGGCGTTTCAAGTTGATCGTCATCATTTTGTATGATTGATACTTGTACGAAAGGATTTCACGACTTTTCCGCAAACTACAAGAAATGATCGTATGGCCGCGATGTTTACTATTTACGCGATGGCATTTTCATTTATACGAATATAATAAGTTCTACGATTTTATCCGCATAATTCCGTCGGAGTCTCGGAATGATACGAAACAAGAGACGAGAGATCAAATCAACTTGCCAATTGATGAGCTGAATCTGTGTGATTTAGCTCGCCCATTTGGCAAGCTGAATGTGTGTCATTTAGCTCACCAATTTAACGAGTTGAATATGCGTGATTCAGCTCGCCAATTTGGCAAGCTGCGTGATTCAGCTCGTCAATTTGGCGAGCTGGTCGTGTATTTCATGTCTTCATACAAGACTCAAGATTTTAACCAGAAAATCCTGATTTATTGTTGTCGTCCCGATTTTATTTTAGCGTCTTAATCATCGGTCATAATTGAACCATTTTGCCTCGTTAAAACCTTAGTGCTAGGAAAACCCTGATGGGAAAAAACCTTCTATACTAAGGACAAAAGAGTGCAGAGGTGGTTGCCTAATTTTCCAATAACAGTTATATGTTTCTTCCGAAACGTATTTCTGGAAAACTAACGGATACATTCCGTTGATCGGTGTTGCCAAGATGTTTATATATTTTTTGTCCTTGATTCTGAATGTGCCATTTTTGCCCCAATACTTTCTTCCATTTCTTCCCCCTACCCATTCATGAGATGGTCGATGGACATCGTTTGACCACTTCACCCTTCAAAGGGTGGAGCAAGATTTCTCCTAGTTTTGACAGACTACTTTTCCAAATGGATAGAAGCAGGCGCCTTCAAAAATGTCACTGAAACATTCGCCCAAAAGTTCGTGTGGCGAAACGTTATTTGTCTTCACGATTTGCCCTACAAGATTGTAACTGAAAATGGGTCCCACTTCATCTCAAACAAGTTCGAGGCATTCTGTTCGAAATGGAAGATAAGGTTAAGCAAGGCAACACCAAGGTATCCTCAAGGAAATGGGCCGATGAGCTACATGGCGTCTTTTGGGCTTGCCGAACTACACCAAGGAAGACAACTGATGAGACTCCATTCTCCCTAGTGTATGGGATGGAAGCAGTGGTGCCCGCATAAGCCGCCGTCCTTGGAGAAGAACAGTTAACACGATGGATCTCGATAAGAATGATGAGGTTATGATGGACAGCCTTGATCTAATAGATGAGAGACGAGATCAAGCATCAGCGAGAGTTCAAAACTATCAACACGTGGTGGCTCGCTACTACAACTCTCGGGTAAGGGTCCGACGTTTCAATGTTGGTGATCTGGTACTTCGGCGCATATTCTCAAATACGACCGAGTATGATGTTGGAAAACTGGGCATAAACTGGGAGGGTCCTTACAAAGTAACGAAAGTTGTGTTGTACGACGTTTACAAGCTGGAGTCCGAAGATGGTGTCAAACTCCCAAGATCATGGAATGCATTGCATCTCAAGGCATACTTTTACTTTTAAAAGTACGAGATAGCATTTTAGCCAAACTCGTGATGTACCCCATTCACATCAATAAAAAAACCATTTCCGTTTTCAATTTTGCACATACTAAAAAAATGAAAAAGAGCCCGGACCGCACTCACACAAAGGGTGCGAGCAGTGCTTTAAAAAAGCTAAATAAAAGCTAAGTAAAAGCTAAATAAAAGCTAAGTAAAAGCTAAAATAAAAACAAAAGCTAAGTAAAAGTTAAGCAAAAAGCTAAAAGCTAATTTTAGATAGAGTTCGGAAATAAAAAAATCCGCGTTCAGAAAATCAGAATGACCTCGAAATGAACTCTAGCAAAAACCGATAAAAGGTTTAAGGTCTAAGGGCCGGAATACTAAGAAAGAGTCCGAACAAAGCTCAAACAATGCTGAAAAGTGGAATAGAGCGTCAAATGGTACTCACTCAAAATATTTAAAAAAGTAGTGACCAACCGAAAGTATGTGGATGGATTAAAGTGTGGTTAAGTCTTGTTGAAAATTCGCACAAAGATAAAAATGATGAAAATCACCAAAGAAAAACAAATCCATAATAAAGCAAGAGCATCAGGTCATCTAACTTGAGCAAAATATAACCAAGTCTCTAAATGACAAAATAGGCACCGGGTAATACCGGGCAAAGTACAAAAAGCATAAAAAACTGGAGATAAAGCATAAGTCTATAGATGATAAAAATAAAAGCAATAAGGGGATCCTAGGTCTACGCAGGGCCATCATCGGTAGCAGCGCAGATCTTGTCCATCATTCGTCCGTCCTTGGTCTGATGTTAGACCCAAACTCATCAATAGTAACCCCGCCCTCGGCAAGTGGAGGAATTAATGTATCGGCCAAAGGAGGAGTCGAGTTATCAACCAATATGTCAATGAGAGGGGTGGATGAGACTCTAGCAGGAGAAAGTACCAGAGTAACGGTAAGAGGAGAATGCTGAACCTCGGGAACAGAAGGCAAAGATGTCGAACCTGAAAAGAACTGAGAAAATCCATCCAAGTCCAAAGGGGGGATCTTCGCCTTAGCTTCGACGGACGCCTTCTTCGCAGCCTCATTGCCGGCAGTGATAATATCAAGTTTGACACTAAGGGTCGGAATCTCACCCTTGGTGATGTCCGTAAGAAGCTCAAAGGTTGCGCTAACCTCACGCGCGAAGGCCAAAGCCTCATGAGCGGCATCCTGAGGTGCAAGGTGAAGCTTGACCTGCTCGATCCCATCTCGAATCATCTCAACAACAGCCTTCTTTGCCTTATCTCTAGCTCGAGCAGAATCAATCTCCTAGGAGCTGATGAGTGCATTAATACGAGCCTCAGCTTCCTCGAGGCGAGCAGTGAGCCCGGCTTTGTCAGCTAAAAGCATATCTCTTTCTTGGAGATACTCGGCGGAGGCGGATTTCATCCCTTTGAGTTTCTCATGCATGACGCGTAGATCCTCCTTCGTGTTCGCTACGCGAGTCTCTGCGTCTTGCAAGCGCCGGCGGCTCTCCTTTGCTTACTTCAAAATCTCCTTATCACCCTCAAACTTAAGGTGTAGAGCCTCAAGTTCAGCGGTGAGTGAAGCAACCCGATCATCGGAAGCCTTCGAGCTGGATTGCTTCTTGGCATCGGCAAGTCGGTGGCGAGAAGAGTCGAGAGCATGATTGTACAAGCCTAAGGTCTGAACAAGAACAAAGAGAGATTACATTCTTAAGGAATGAACATCATATTACACAATGAAAGGTCAAATAAAAGTAAGAATTCATAAGCTTACCTCGTCAAGGCTTTTGGAGAACATCTTGTAGTTCTCACGTTCTTCAGCCGAGAGGTCCTGAAGCGCAGGAATCCTACACCTGTCAAAGCGGAAGTAACAGAAGAGACTGGATGATGACTCCGGGTCTGCAGTGATCGGGTCGGTTGATTTGTATCCAAAGTCCCAATTGTAGTTTTTCCTCTTCTCGTTCCCTTTCCCTTTACCTTTCTCCGGAAGCTTCCTCTTCAAAGATCCCCTCGAATCGAGATCACTCTCGTCAAGCTGGGAGGTGTCCTTGGACGCTGGGAGCGTAACAATAGGACGGCGATCTGATGTCTCCACGAGAGTGGGGCGATCAGCTTGCGTAAATAAAGTCTTGCCGGCTCTCTCTACCTCTTTGTCAAGGCGAGCAGAGGGGTTAGCGATAGTGTCACTGGGGATTGTCGCAACGGCGACCAATTCGATGAGCGAGACCCCACCGCCTGTAGACAGGCTAGTCGATTATGTAACCAGATTCTTAGATTTTCTCGCGTCGCGGTAAGCAGACATCTCAGTGTCGTGAGTATCATCGATAGCTAGAAAACAGAAAAGTGAATGATGTGAGAATGAGTAAAAATGACGATAAATGTACTATAAATAAAACATCGAGATATAGAAAGAATGCACTAACTGGTATGACCGTCGGAGTTAGAAGGAGATCGCCGAGGAGCTATGGGGTCTCTAAGACAAGTTGTAGAACTAAAGACTCGATGTAGCATAAACGTCTTCCAAACGAATTTTTTGGTACGACTAACCGCTATGAGCTCTGCTAATCTGGTAGGAAGGGTGGCCTTGTGCTCTTTCTTTTGAAGTGTCTCTGCAAAAACCAATGAACAAGTGTTAGAATATTCAAACACAAAACAAATATGGATGCAAGTATTAAAAAAAATATATGAACTGCTACCGGGGTCGGCAAACCACTTTGTAACCGCTAAATGAGAAAGATTGCTGAATGTCGATTCGTTCACCGGAAAGTTAAAGTATGAATACTTCCAATCCTCATCCTTCTTAGGGAGTCCAGAAAGGATACTGCAATGGGGATTTGGCGTCAAGTGGAAGAAACCAGGTTGTGTTCGGGCTCTCCATACTGCCTGAAGGCGAGCAAGGGACTTGACGTCAAGCTCAAATCCAATCTACTCTGCGAGAGTCTGCAACTCCACAACAGTGCGAACGAAGTTTGGAAAAAGCTGGAAAAGAGCGAGTCTGAGAGCACGTAAGAAGCGGACAAGGAGCTCAGGCAAAGGAAACGAGAGTCCACACTCCCTGAAGTAAACTTTAAAAGGACAACATAAACCACCCCTAACTATTTCCAGGTTCACTAAGAGGGATGGAGAGATAAGCTTGGCATCCCTTGGAATTTGGAAAACATTATGAAATCCTCGTAACCTTCTAGAAGATAACATAGAGCGGTGGTGGGGACCAAAATACGGAACCTTAACCGATGCAGAGTCTAACTCAAGCGTGTTGTTGGGCGTGCGGCTTGGATCGGGTGATTCCTGGTTCAACTTTGAAAACGAATAGCACAACTAGTGAGATGCAATGTGCAAAGCGGGAGAATCTTGAGCACCAGCTGGTTCGGACAAAACAAGAGTCACAGTGCGCGAAGATGAGCCACATGATTCGAGAGAAGCGGTGCACAACGAAGGGTTGTGTGACCCGATAGGACAACTCGACGAGGAATCGCAACTCGACTCAGGGAGGGCGCTTCGCGGAGAGCCGCTTCATGGAGAGCCGACTCGCGGACTTAGCTTAGAGGAACAAATTCGTGGAGAACTTGCTCGCGATTCGGGTGAAATGGGAACCGTGCAATCCGAACAAAGGGAAGACGCGCGACTCGGCTTGGAGAGGTCGCGTTGCAAAGAGCCAACCCGCGGTACAGGTAAAAGAGAAACAGCAAGATCTCCATGTCGAGAGCCGACTCGCGGTGCGGGTGAAGCGGAGGCTAAGGGATCGCCTCGCGGAGAGTCAACCAGCGGTGCGGGTGAAACGGTGGCGGAGCGGTTTGGATCAAAAGGCCGGAGAGGCACGAACCAAGGTGAACTCACCGAGAGAGAAGGAGAATCCATGGGGAAGAAAGGAGAAAAAAGAAGAGAAAGAAAGAAGAAGAGAAAAGGAAGGATGAGAGAAGGGAAGAGAGAGAAAAAGGAAAAATGAGTGGTGGAGAAAAAAGGAGGAGAAGATAAGAAAACTTTTTCTCAAAAAAATTATAAAATTATTAAAGTCTGACATTCCAACAAGTAAACAAAGTAAAAAAAAGAAGAGAATTTTAGATCAAATATGATGGATTCTCAAGTTTTCTTGAAAAAATTGTGGGAATATTGAACAGTGACGAACAAGAGATGAATTGAGAGTTTGATCAATAAAAGATCGAAATTGACACCCAAAAATTGTTTTTCATTACGTAAGGGACCAAAAAACGGATTCGAGTAAGGAAAATCACAAGATCTTGAGGAGAATCTCAAGAACGCATAACAATCATAAAGAAGAACAAAGAAGTGAAAAATTTGTGGAAAGAAAAATGAGGTGAATGGATTACCTTGGAGTCTTCTTAAGGAGAGGAATGAATAAGGACTAAAACTTTCTGGAACTTGTAGAAAGGAATGACTCAAAACCCAAGAATGAGTTTGGGAGTGCGCTTATATAGGAGGATTGCAGAAAATTAATTCAGGCAAGAACTTAAAACACATGGATTCTCCCCATCTGATGTGAATTGCGAAATATCCTAACTTCCAAAATTAACTCCATAATTTTATCTGCGAATCACTGACTGAAATCCTGCAATGGAAAGTTTCCATTACATGATTGGGGGGGGGGGGCAAAATGGGGGGGTGCAAAATCACACGGGTCGAGTTATCGGAGTATTTTCTGGTTTCCTTCATCAATGCGCTCTGGTTCATCGAACCCAGGAAATTGATGAGCTCCGTTTCACTGAACCCAGGAAATTGAGCTGTGCTCCGGTTTACCGAATCCAGGAAATCAATGCGCTCCGGTTCAGCGAACCCAAGAAATTGATATGCGCTCCGGTTCACCGAATCCAGGAAATTGATATGCTCTCCCGTTCACCAAAGTCCAGGAAATTGATTCGCGCATCGGTCCACTAAGCCCAATATCGAGAAACGAATCCCAAAGAAGAATGAAGTCTATTAAGAGAACCGAGCTCACAAGGCGAGTCGATCCGCATCACGGGCACGTGGGCGCGTGTGATTCCGTAGAGTGCGCTTCGGCTCATTAAGGCAAGATTTACTGTTACGCGGTTAATTCAAAGGGGAATTTGTGGTTTTAATTCTCTTAAAGAGGGCCATTAAAGGAAATAGAGACTATAAATGGAGAGGTGGGAGCTCATAAGTGGGGGTTCCAAATTTCATTTTTGAGGACACTTTGTAAACTTTCAAGAGAGAATTGTAACACAAAATTCAAGCAATAATATTCAGATTCACCAAATTTTCATAGTTTCTTTCGATTTTCGATAATTTTAGTGTGAGGCTAACTTCCGCTCTCACAATTGCTACTTCGTTACTAACTACAAATTTTGAAATCACTGCATGAAACCTCCATGAGTTTTTGGAGTGATTTTTCTATTATATGGAATAAAGTCCATAAGTCAGCATATAAGAACTAACTCAATCTTGTGCCCTTCCAATCTTAAGAACTAACTCAATGTTGTTCCTCATGTAACACAACAAGAAATAACCTACGCACTTCTTGTGTTCTTCAAAATAGGTTCACTTCATTGCGATGCATAACACCATTGAACAAGCCTTTGGGACGGATATGTACTTTTACCATGTTCTTTATTATTATTCCTGTGATTCAAGTTGTGAAAGGTGTCTTGTGGATTTTCCAATAATATTTTCTATTTTAGGTGTTGAACTTAGCGCATGGTAGATTTTTAAACACATGCTTCGGATGTCCGCCTTTTTCCAAGCTAAAGATGTCTTTCAGCTCTCGATTTCTCCATTTCCAGGCTGATGTATTCTCAGAGATTCTCTGCTTGGATATTTTCCATCCGCATAAGTCGGGCTCATGTGGTGGGGTGATTTCCATCTATGTGTTGGCTGCCAATTGGTGGTGGTATAATCCTTATGTCCTAAGTATGATCCGAGGAAGGTACGATCGTGCGAATCCGGGTGTTAATTTTATGTTATGTTTACCTTGTTGTTTAGGGATGGTTTGTAGGATATCCTTGATTGTATGACTGGAATGTTGCTGCTGATGCGATTGTTGGATTTGTGTTATTGCCTCCAACTCCAATATGGTTTTCGGTTTGATCATGGGGATTGATTTCAACCTGGCCTCTTACTTTCTTGAGTCTTATCTCGTATTCATTGGGGTGGTATTAGTTTACCTGTCTCCACTGACACCGCCAAATAAAGATGTCAATCTATACCCGTCTAATTTTCATAATTAAATTTCTAGGTAAGGCAAGAATTAACCTGAAAGAAGAACAAGATGTAATGGAAAGTGGGATTAGATTAACGGTTTGAAGTACATAAGTAACATCAATAGATCAAACTATATTAGAAATCAGTTCGAATGTAGTTATGAGCTAAGTAGTAGATCTAGTGAAAAATGGATCCTTTCCTTGGTGAGGTATACTGCCTTCTTAGACATCGTAAATGGACACATTGTGATAGGTTTTGGTTCTTAATAGGTTGAATTCCCTCCCCCAATCTAACCATTTTCAATGTTTGTTTGACTGTCTGAGCTCCATACTTCCTAGACAAAAGTGGAAAAGTCATCTTAGAGTTATGGTATTGGTTTATTTGTCTCCACTAACGGCACCAAATATAGATGTCATTCTATACCTGTCTCATTTTCCATAATAGAGTTACTAGCTAAATCAAAAATTAAGCAGAAATATTAAAAGATCTAATGGAATTTGAGGTTATAGATTAACAATTTAAACAACATATATAACATCAATAGATCAAACTTTAGATAGAAATCACTTTGAAAATGGAAGTAGTATAAGACGAGAGCTAGTGTAATAGGGATTGAGATGTACCAAACAGAGTAAAAGACAGGAACTTTGTAAAGATTTTGAAATAAAAATGTAAACTTTGAAGAACAAGATAAAGACTCAAACTTTCTTCTTAAAAACTCATCCAATAATTACCTAGAGCTAATTTTTCCGAAGTCCTTCACTAGCCACAAATGATTACACTCACCAAACATCCAAAGATCTCATAACGATCAATCGCCACACAAACCCATACTGATCAAGTTCTAAAACCTCTCAAGATAAAGGCTAAAAAGAAAACAACTTCTGTGTCTTGAATCCTTATTTATATGCAGACACTCTTTCCCCTAAAGCAAAGACTCTCTTTCCATCAGAGACTCCATTTGTTTAGCCAACTCAGCATCCAGCTTCTCCTTTTGATTAGCCAGCTCAGCATCGAACTTCTTCTTTCCCTGATTCCCTTTCTTCTTGCGAATGTGAACATGAGAATATGTATCAATACCTTCCCCTTTAAGACAAAGCTTGCCCTCAAGCTTCATTTTTGAAAATTGGTTACGAAACTCAGAGTAAGTAACCCATGTGGCTTCCGAAGCCGGTAAGGTGGACCAACGAACCAAGAGAATTAAAGCCCATGTAATATCATACTTAGAAGCCAGTATTTCCTGAGGTACAAGTGCCGCCGGTAAGTCAGTGACAAGAGACGGTGGTAAGGGCTGCACTTGCACCTCCAATCCCACAACAGCTTTTAATGGGGACACATGGAAGACCGGATGAATCCGATAATCCGCATGTAGTTGTAAACAATATGCAACTTTACCGATACTCTCCAAAACTGTAAAAGGGCCAAAGAACTTAGGTGACAGCTTATGGTACACCCGGCGCTGCACTGATTGTTGTCGATATGGCTGCAGCTTAAGATAAACAGAATCGCCCACCTTAAAGACCACTTCTCAGCGGTGTTTATCAGCTTGAGCTTTCATAATGGATTGAACTCTCTGTAAATTGAGCTTGATGTGTGCCAAGTGATCATCACCACGTTCACGCAGTTTGTGTTCCAGGTCCGGGTTGGTAGTGGATCCATCTTCAAAGCATACAACCACAGGAGGATCGTGGCCATAGACCACTCTAAAAGGCGATGTCTACAAGGCGGAATGGTGGGAAGTGTTATACCACAGTTCTGCCCATGACAAATACTGGAACCAAGATCGCGGGTGACCAGAAGCAAATCAGCGTAGATAAGTTTCAAGAGTCCGGTTGAGAACTTCGGTTTGCCCGTCCGTTTGTGGATGAAAGGCTGTACTGAAATTCAGTGTTGTACCAGCGAGCTTAAATAAATATGTCCAAAAGTTACTAAGGAAGATGCGGTCACGGTCGGACACAATTGACTTGGGAAACCCGTGTAATTGGACTATCTTGGCCAACAACTTAGAGGCCACATCAACGACCGTGAATGGATGCTTCAAGCCTATGAAGTGCCCGTATTTACTGAGTCGATCAACCACCACCAAAATCACATTAAAACCCGAAGAACGTGGCAACCCTTCAATGAAATCGAGAGAGATGTCTTTCCAAATCGATGTGGGAATAGGTACTGCTTGTAGTAAACCCGCAGGCGATAAGGTAGAGTATTTGTGATCTTGGAAAATAGCACATGCAGCAATGTACTTTTGAACAGATTTGTATAAACCCTCTCAACGAAACGACAGTTGAATGCGTTTCACTGTTTTGAGAACGCCGGAATGACCCCCCAAGTTTGTTGTCATGACATTCCCATAAAATCAGTGGTATAAAAGGTGAGGATTTAGGGATGACTAGACGGCGACAAAACCAGAGGCGGCCTTGAACCATCTGATAATCCGCAGAAATTAATTTTCCCTGCAAAATTTGTTCAATCATCAACTAAATTCCCTTGTCTGTATCAACTTCAGCATAGAGATCTTGTAACTGCAGAGTTGTGGGAATGGTAAGAGCAAAGAAATCCATCAATGTGCAAGTTGTGGAAGGGGCAGGTAAACGAGATAAGACATCAGCAGCTTTATTTTCCACCCCGGGCTTGTACAAGATCTCAAAGTCATAGCCTAATAACCGTATTAACCACTTCTGATATTCCAAATTGACCTCCTTTTGTTCCAATAAAAATTTTAAGCTCTGCTGGTCCGTATGGATGATGAAACTTTGCCAAGGAGGTAGTGTTTCCACTTATGCACAGCCATAGCAATGGCCATAAGTTCCTGTTCGTAAGCCGGTTTTAATTGTTCCCGTCCCGTTAAACTGTGGTTGAAAAACGCAATAGGGCGTTTGTCTTGCATTAAAACCGCTCCCAAACCCACATCCGAAGCATCGGTCTCCACTATAAATGGTTTAGTGAAGTCGGGCAATGCTAAGACGGGAGCTGTGCACATGGCGTTTTTTAATGTGTCAAAGGCAAATTGGGCAGTGTCGGACCACCAAAATTGATCTTTCCTCAAAATGTCGGTTAATGGCTTCGCAATCATCCCATAACCTTTCACGAAGCATCGATAGTAGCCGGTGAGGCCGAGAAAACCGCGTAATTGTTTGACAGACTGAGGTGGTGGCCATTGTCGCATTGCTGTAGTTTTAATCTCGTCCGTTGCAACACTGGTGGCAGAAATAAAATGACCCAAATATTCCACTTGGGCTAAGGAAAAGACACACTTGGACTTGTTGGCGAATAACTGCTGCTCCTCAAATGTCTTTAGAACAGTAGCTAAATGATCCAAGTGAGTTTGCTATATATTAAGACATCATCGAAGAAGACAAGATCAAACCGGAGGAGAAACGGTTTGAATATCTTGTTCATAAGGGCCTGGAACGTTGCTGGTGCGTTCGTTAAGCCGAAGGGCATAACCAAAAATTCATAGTGACCCTCCATGGTACGAAAAGCAGTTTTCTCAATGTCCCGTTCCCGCATTCAGATTTGGTGATAACCGGAGCGTAAATCCAGTTTTGAAAACACCGTTGTCCCATGTAGTTCATCAAGTAATTGATCAATAACCGGAATTGGGTATTTATCCGGAATTGTGGCCCGGTTGAGTACTCTATAGTCAACACAAAAACGCCAAGATTTGTCTTTCTTTTTAACCAAAAGAATCGGGCTGGAGAAAGGGTTGGAACTGGGTCGTATTATACCGGACTGCAGCATTTCATTAACCATTGTACCCATCACTTCCTTGGTGGTGTGGGGATATCGATATGGACGGATAGAGATTGCCGTGACACCGGGAAGCAAGTTAATACCATGCTCAAGACCACGGATAGGAGGTAATTGAGATGGCAACAAAAACACCTTATTGAATTGATCCAGGACTGATAATATTGCTGGTGGAATGGTTACTGGTGGAGGACCCGAAATGGCCTTTATTTCGAGTAAAAAAATCAATGTAGAAGATAGTACTGCAACGGCATTACATTGTGGTCATCGGGTGTGTAAGCTCGGGTCTCCCAAGAGAGTCATGGTGGAGCCCTTATAGACGAAGGACAGCTCCTGATTTTTCCAATCCACCGTACAACGTCCCAAAGTCTCTAACCATTGGATCCCAAGAATCTTATCAACTATTCCCAACTCAAGACAAATAAAGTCTGATATGAATTCAACTTGAGATAGAGTAAAGGGAATGATGCGACATAAACCAAGACCTTGAACAGTCATGCCATTGCCCAACAAAATATCCAAGGCTCTGTTGGATTGAAGTGGAAGCTTAGCACCGGCAGCAACCGAAAGATCAATGAAGTTATGTGAGGCACCACTATCCAACATCACTACCAATCAAATCTTGCCAATAAATCCGTAAAGTTTAGTGGTGGGAGCCTGAATTCCTAAGAAGGAGGAAAGAGATAAAGCCATCATCTCGTGGGACTCTTCTTCCTCAGCTTCTTCGCATTCCATCATGTTCGAATCAAGGACCTCAAGTTCATAGCCATGAACTACTGTCAAGACCTGCAAGTTCGTAAAAGGACAGTCATGAGTACAGGACCATTTAGCTTTGCACTTGAAGTAGAGCCCTTCTTTCTGCATTCTCTCTAATTCAACGTCCGAGTATTGTTCGCGAGGGCGTTGCTGTGGTTTAGGAACATTTGAAGAGCTCCTTGGTTTAGATCCGCCGCTAGCGGCTCCCTGAGTAGGTTTGGGCTCTGTAGGGTACGTGATGCGCGCGTAGTTGTAAGAGGAAGCGGCTCGACTGGCTGGTGACGGAACTGGTCTGTAAGAGCGAGAATCATCCTGAGTAGGACCCCGCATAGCCTTACAGAAATCGCTGTTCTCCATTTTCAGAACCGCCGCAATGTGATGACGTAGACCTCGTGGTTCCTTGATGTGAATCACTTCCCGCATCTCCTGTTTGAGACCGTTAAAAAAGATGGCGATTTTGTTCTGTTCACTCAAACCAGGTACTTGAGCCGAGAGGTCCTCAAAATCACAAACATAATCTGCCACTGAACCCAATTGCTTGATAGCAAATAGCTTCTTACCGGGCTCGTCCTCTAAAGATTCCCCAAATCGCAATAGGAGTCTATGGTAGAAGTCGTCCCAGTTTCAAAAATCCCCTTCACAAATCTCCCAGCTAAACCATTTCATGACCCGGCTAGTAAGGCTGAGTGCAATTAACTCCAGGCGTTCATCGTCGGTGTAGCCTCCAAGACGAAAGAACTTCTCTACCAAAACAAGCCATTCATACGTATTGTCCCCATTAAACGATGGTATATCAATTCTGTTCAGCAGTGTTTGGCGGTTGTGCAAGTGGAGATGCCGACCACGTTGACCAGGAGGCGGTGGGGAGTCTTGTCAGTGAAAGCCGGAGAATGGATTGTGTTCTAGCTTGTCGGACTCAAAAGCATGATTTTTTGCCTTTAGCACCTTCATCAAAAAGTTTCTCTTCCATTCTCTGCATCATCGATTCAAGGAATGATAAAGTTTCCAACTTTTTATCAACAGCAAAGCATCTGACAATCTGTTTTAGCCTGAGAAACTGAGATTCTGTTAAATGCTCCATATAAAACTCAACTTGCTCACGTAATGTTTCACCGGGGCTGCCAAACTCTGTGCTTGAGTGCACCGTTGGGTCAGGAGAACGAGTTGACATCGCATAAAGCTCGAACCTTGTCATCGCACCAATAATAGGGATTGAGATGTATCAAACAGAGGAACTTTGTAAAGATTTTGAAATAAAAATGTAACTTTAAAGAACAAGATAAAGACTCAAACTTTCTTCTTAAAACTCATCCAATAATTACATAGAGCTAACCATTCTGAAGCCCTTCACTAGCCACAAATGATTACACTCACCAAACATCCAAAGATCTCATAACGATCAATGGCCACTCAAACCCATATTGTTCAAGTTCTAAAACCACTCAAGATAAAGCCTAAAAAGAAAACAACTTTTGTGTCTTGAATCCTTATTTATATGCAGACACTCTTTCCCCTAAAGCAAAGACTCTCTTTTCATCAAAGACTCTCCATTTGTTTAGCCAACTCAGCATCCAACTTCTCCTTTTGATTAGCCAGCTCAGCATCGAACTTCTTCTTTCCCTGATTCCCTTTCTTCTTGCGAATGTAAACATGAGAATATGTATCATAGTGAAAGATGGATCATTTGCTTGGTGCGGTCTACATACTTTTATCGCTTCTTGGACATAGTAAACAAACACTTTGTAACAGGTTTAATCCACAAATTTAACCCTTTAAAATAGGGAAAAAAGTTAAAAAAAACCCTGAACTTTCCAATCGCGGAACTTTAAACCCTGAACTCTTAAGTGATCCATTTAAAACATCAACTATCTGTCGAGTTTTGATTTAAACATATATTTTCGTTGACTTATCCAAATTAGACATGGTATTAGTCAACCGTTAACTGAGTTTAACGGAAGTTAAACGTTGACTTTTTTAGGAGTTAAAATGGCTTAGTCAACATAAAATACGTGTTTTAAATGGTTAAATTCAAAATTTTAGTGATTTAAATGGATTTTTAACAGTTCATGGTTTTTTTGTCTAAATTTAAAAGTTCAGGGTTTTTTGTCAAAATTTTAGTGATTTGTAATTACATTAATGGAAAAATATATGTTTGAATTATGTAGATTTTAAATTCAAACTCTTAATTGACTAGAAATATGTTTAGACTAATTATAAAAATAAAATAATTATTTAAACTATATTCATTATTCAATCATGTAATTTTATTTAATTATTTAGTATATTATATATATATATATATATTATAAATTATTTAATCCATGTCTTCTCTAACGGACCGAGTTCCATGTTGTTGTATATTTTTCACCATTTTTAATCAATATATTCTTTTTGGTCCATTTTTTTACTTATGTTATGCAAATTTTGGATTCTTAATGCAAACAATTTATTTACATATAAATGAGACACAAAGTATCATCAAAAGTTATCAAAAAAGATAAATAAAGAGTTTAAATGTGCCAAGGGATAAAATTTATTTAAGATTAATCTCACTTTAGCTTGATTAATCTTTTTTCTCCTTAGCATATATATATAATATACTAAATAATTAAATAAAATAACATGATTGAATAATAAATATAGTTTAAGTAATTATTTTATTTGTATAAATAGTCTAAACAGATTTCTAGTTAATTAAGAGCTTGAATTTAAAATATTCAAATATAT
>OVBE01008005.1:0-17742 GCA_900406425.1 Iberis pinnata
GTCGTCGAGCCGACCCGGGCCTGGTAAGTCGACCCGAGTCGATTTACGCGCCCACAAGAACCGAGTAGCTTACAAACTCTATGCAAAACATGATAAGTTTAACCCAAAGATCATTAAAGCCAAAGGCTGATAACCTAACTCTACTATAAGACCCCTCTACCTATCATATGCCTTTGAGATATCTGTTTTTAAAGCCATAGTAATCGAAGGCCATGGGATGTGAATTAAGGGCATGCACCACTTCATGGGCTATGACGATATTGTATGAAATAAGTCTGTCTAGGATAAGGGCGTGCACCACTTCTGTAAACTCACATTTTATATTTTTCTTTTTTATGCTTTAATACTAAAACAAAATAATGTTATAAGATAAAATGTGATCGGCATTTTTCAAATTTGCTACACTCTAACTTTGTTTTCGAATTTTCTACGCTCCAATTTGTGATCGACAGAACTTTGTACAGTCCACATCAATACTTCTATCTCCGTGTGAAGCAAGGGATACTCCACCGAATATTTTTAGCACCAATCTGCACGATTGTTAACTCTCCTAAGATACAAAGCCAGCCTATCCCAAATCTGACATATGATTCTTTCCAAGAATCATCTATTTGACACCTAATGCGTTGGATGTCTTCTCCAAAATGTGGTCGTGGTTCCAAAACTCGTTTGATTTGGGCCTCATCACAAAATTATTTTTCTGAAGACGCCTAGAGCAAAATATATGTGGGATCCTGAGTAACTTTTTCGAGAACTTTATAATTTTGTGTTTTTCATATTGACCAAAGTATCCAAGCAAAAATAACATGGTCTTTATCTAATCTCGGTTTTTGACGCCGAAAAGATAGTCCATGTTTTTATAAATAAAGCTTGTTGAAAATACTCTATTTTGTGTACATGGATGGATCTTAAAATATTTTAGTTGGGGGGAAAATTTTTTAATTTAATTAAGAAAATTTTATTATTATAAAACAATATAATATAGTAAAAGAACTAGTATATAATATATATATATATATATATATATATTTTTTTTTAAAATATTTTTAATAAAATAAAATATGACTCTATGACAAGCTTTTTTGTCATCATATATAGTATTAGATTAAGAAAGAAATATACATCCCATTACAAGGTAGATTTAATCTCACTAAGAGGAAAAAAAGGACCCACACAACATAACACGCATGAGGTAATAAAAATCCGAGATAGAGATGAAATTCTCCGAAATGGAGATGAAGAACTCTCAAACTGGGAGAATATAACTTAGAAAATTATAAGTTATTAAACTTAATTCTTTCTTCTAAATCCATGTATAACAGTTTGAAACTGAAACAGTCGATTTTAGTAAGGAAGAAATCACCCATAAGTTATAGTTATAAGCTTAAAAATAATACCATGATGACTACAAAAGGACCTAATAAAAGACAAACTATACAAACAAAAGATTGGGCATGTTCAAAAAAAGAATTGGGCCTCCACAAAATCTGAAAAAGCCCAAATTCAAAACCCATGCAAGAATAGTGTGCCCTAGAATTACAGTTCTCCCACCGCCAACAGCCTCGCCAACAATCCAGATCCGGTCGACCAGATTAACCACTTAACTTCACCCCTGACGGCAAGGGAAGAACCGCACAGCCTTAAAAACATATCCTGGCAATGGGATGGCCACCAAAACAACACCAACGACCGCCTCAAACTTGACCACTCCGTCTCGTCAACCATAACCGGAGAAACCCGAAATCACCATGCATCCATCAATCTCTTAACCAGAAACAACCTAACGACTGAATAAGTCGCCACCAACTGAATCTGCACAATAGAAACCCCGTGAAAGACGAAGGGCAGTCCAACGACAATAGATTGGTTGAAAAGAGGACACATGCATGCCGAAATCGAATCCACCAAGGATCCGGCGAGAGAAAGAAACAAAGCAGGATGAAGAAGATCGAAGGGGATAGATCTGAAACAAAGAAAAGAAAAAGAAAAAACAAAGAGAAAATGGGTCGTTGGGCGTCGGCGGTGAAGCCGGACGCCAGCAGCAGCTGTGGTAGATAGATCGGGAAGACAATAACTACTTAGAGAGAGGAAGATAGAGAGAGATTTGTGGAGATGTTTTCTCTATGACAAGATTAGAACATGGTCGTGACCCAAAACCTAATTAACCAAATAAGAGAATTCATTCAAGGATAAAATTGATTGTGAACTTAAAATTAATAGGGACCAAACAAATTTTTTAATCAATTTTTCGATTGTTCCACGTATTACAAGGAATCAAATATTGATGGGTGCATTTGCACCCACTTTACTAGACGTACATCCGCCCATATGTGTGTAAGGATATCTGGCTATTCCCAAATCCGATAAAATAGAGACATTTCCTAATAAAATTAAAATACATTTAATTACTTTAACATACACAATTCAATACCCCTCATAAACACCTCCCCAAAACATCATGGTGAATCAATCATCCCAATGATATTGTTGTAATTTGATTTACCGATTGAAGCTGCCCTACGCCTATAACCATCTTAAAAATATGACAGACTGAAACTTTTAATGGAAAGAAAAACACACTGATTTTAAATATCTTATAAATTGTTAAATATCCACAACAATTACTGTCAAACCTTGAATACTCCCGAAATTTCTTTTGCTTATTTTGTAGAAACTGTTGAATACAGAGATGAATAGCAATAAGAAAAATGTGCTGTGAATTTAATCTTCTCAAGAATTTGTTAGCATTTCAATAATTGAGTTAACTATAACTTGAGGGCTTAGAACCACACTGATTTTAAATATCTTCTCAGAATCATCATCTGCTTGTAGCAAATCAAACTGAGACTGTAGAAGAGTTATAGGCATGAAATGTTCTCCTTCAGACGCTCTCTTCTGTAACCGCGCAGCGATCACCTCTGCAGTACCTTCCAATAATACAAACTTAACCTTACAACTCGAATAACCCCCCGGTTTGTAATCTGGATCAGAGCCTCTCAAGATTTCTCTATATTGTTTTCTCAGCGAAGAACATGCAAGAACAACAGTTTCTCCATTGAGTAAACGTTTTTGCAAACTCTCTTGTATGTTTTCGAGCCATGGCATTCGGTCTTCATCTGAAAGAGCAATGCCTTGGCGCATTTTATCTGTTTGTTAACCATTAACAAACTTTTCAAATATCAAACTTCGAATTTCGTTTGTTTTTATTTATTACCTCTGTTTGATAGAGAATGAAAATCGTCGGCATCAAGAAAATCACAAGATAGAGTATTTCCAAGCATCTCACCAATGGTACTATCAAATAGAAACAACGGATCAATCTCTTAACTGAAACTAGTACAAATCAGAAGAAACAAACTTACGATTTGCCTGCTCCGCTTACACCCATAATCACAATGACTTTTCCTGTCACTATTATACACAATAATTTAGTGAAAATCAGATTATAACATTGACAAAAATGTGTAAGCAAGAACAACAAACATATCCATATCTCTTAGTCTTAGCTGATCTACATAGAACCAATGCTTTCTTCATTAAAGTTTCAACAATTTGCAACACAATTTATACCCAGTGTTCTGAATTTTAGCTTAACAATATCATGAGAGATCTTTAAGAATTTCATAATTTTTTGAAAGTCTTGTTTGAATATAATCATTCCAAATTCTATATACAATAAGCCTTCTAAGAGATTGTTCAATAGCTAATCATAACTCAAATAATTAACCTATTTAACTCTCAATTATGCCTATATTGTCTTCATCTAAAACAATAACTCTGATGTTTTCATAAGGAACAATGAAACTATATAAAGTCTGATTAGGGTTTATATGCTTTACATTCTGCGATTGAAGAAATCTAAAACTTTTTTTTAAAGCAATTTTCGAAATTTGGGATTCTCTTAAGAAGTATGCTCAAAATTGTTCGTTGACTAATGAATTTCGAACAAGACACAAAGTACTTACTTTGAGTTTTGTTTCTTTACTCCGCAAGCCAATTGGAGTCTTGATCAAAGACAAAAATCACAAAACGCAGAAAAAGGAGAAGAAGCTAGAAAGTAGTGAACAAAAATGGATCGAAACGAAGAAATCTGAGAGCCCAATGAATACAAATAAGTGAAATTTGGCAGAAGGAACAGGAACAAAGACGAAAATATGATAATGAGTAGGTTGGAAAGATTAATTACTTTAATTATTTTTATTAAAAGTTTTCATTAAAACGTGTTACTATTCTTAGGATTTTAATTGATATATATATATATATATATATATATATATATATATATATATATAAAAAAAAAATAAAAACATATATATAAANAGCATTAAAAACATCCATAATAATGACACTTCAAATTTTCACTTTAGACATTCAATTTATCGATGACAAGAAAAACATCCAAATTATTTTTTAAAACAACTTAAATCATTAATTTGGTTATGCGTTTATGCTCTGTCATTTTGATTATTAACAAAATGTTAATTTCGTTAAAAAATTTATAAACAAAACTCAAATAAACTATAAAAGTTCCAAATAGTTGACAAATTTAATAATATTATTAAGAAATTATTTAAAATATATAGTTTTATAAAAAAAAGTTTGAATTGTATGATATTTTAAATGTGTTAGAATTGTAAAAATTGTTTAAAATAAAAAAACTGCATTAATTTACATGAAAAATAAATAACTTTTGTGTATGAAAAAATTAATATTAAGATATATTGAGTGTCGACTTATTATTCCAACTTATATTTCATGTGTAATATTTTTTACTTATACGGGTTAAGAAAGTACACACCATAAAATACAAGCTAAAACAATGGATAGCAATATGTTAGAACTCAATTTTAATAAAAGTGATATTTAATAATTTTTTGATAAAATTTTCGACAAGGTCGTTGTCTAGAATTATCTGATTATGATTGCATTAACAATGTTGTAGTTTGGAATATAATTTTGAATATTTAAATGCTAAAATTGGAGTTAATTTGAATGAGAAATAAGACAATTAAGTGAGTTGAACTAGTTGGAAAGATATCTCAGCTAGGTGAGTAAAAGGCATCTCAACCCAGCTCAATGAGCTAAATGAGTATTGATCTAGCTGGGTGGACTGGTCAGCTAATACTCAAGCTTAGTGAGCTAAGGAAAGGTGAAAGGTCTCCAAGCGAACAGTTGCAATCGTAGGTCGAATGGACACCAATTGAAAAAGTGCAACGAAAAGGTATGTCTTTTCACCAAAGGTCACATCTTTTCATGTGAAAATGTGTCTTGACCAAAGGTCACATCTTTTCACATAATGTCTCTTTGTCTCCTATAAATAGAGGTCCCCTTCATTCATTTTTTCTCATCACATTCTCGATTCATACATCAGAAAACAAAATGCTTTCTGATAATGAATAAAGAGAGAAAAATAAATACCAATAAAAGCTCCAAACGTTCCAATAAATACCCCGTTCCAAAGTCTCAGGAGTATTCACAGATACTAAGGTCGATAGGCTTTATTAAGATTATAGTTTAATAAAGACATGTAACGATTGTATCCTAGGATTATGAAATTGCGGTAAATCGTCTTACTACCGATAATTTTTAGAATTAAGGAAAGATTTTTAACTCGACTCTGTTAGTTTAAGATTGTTAAACGTTTTAAACTCGGTTTTAACTAAATTCGGATTTTACAATCATGACAATCTTAATTCTAAAAATCCGCACTTAAGTTACCGCTTTATATTGTATTTGAGTTTTAACGGTTCTAAAATGTTTTACCGGTTTACAATCGTTTTAAACGTTTCCGCTATATATTACTGATAGTTTTCGGTTTCTGTTTTACATATAACCACCGAGAATACTGCAAATGTCCATGGAAAAATTGATCGGTCTGCTAATACAATCCAAACTTCGGTTTTGAAAGGATGTCAACTAAAGACTTTCCCGAAAGGGTATGAACCTAGGAAGACTCCGAAAAGGTGCAAACCTAGAATGGGTTCGAAAATGTGCAAATCTAGGACGAGTCCGAAAAAGTGCAAATCTAAGACGCGTCCGAAAAAGTGGGAATCAAGGGCGGGTACGTCCGAAAGGGTGCAAACCAAGGACGAGTCCGAAAGGATGGAAACCAAGGACTAGTCCGAAAGGGTGCAAACCAAAGACGGATTCGAAAGGGTACAAACCAAGGACGGGTCTGAAAGGGTATGAACCTAGGATGGGTCCGAAAAAGTGTGAAATTATGTTTAAAGAGGATAAGAAAATCCATAATATTTACTCTATAAGATTATTATAAGTAAAAAAAATTTACACATAAATTATCAGTTGAAATCATGAATTGAATATCAACATACTTAATGAGGTAACTTCTTAATAGTTATTTCTATCAAACATATTTTTTATTTTTTGACATTTAAGTTAATGCTTTTATAATTTTTGACGATTTTTATACTATTAAAGTTTTTTTATAATTTCTTACACTTTAATGATTTTTTCAAAAAAATTTTTTTTTATGTTTTAATAAATTTATAGTTTTTGTAGGTTTTATGGTTTTTCTGAATTTCCTTATTAAAAATTAGGGATATTTATGAAATCTACCATAATCTTCTCTGTTTTTATGACAAATATCATATTGGTTCACCTTTGTAAGATATACCACTTTGGTTGTACTTGTAGTATATTGTGTTTGGCCGATTTGCCCCTTGTTTTTCTGCATAACGAACTTAGTATCTCGTGGACGTGGACAAGTTTTGACTTGTAGCAAACAATATTTGTGGCATTTGTTCTAGTTACCGTATTGAAATGTGTTAAGGTAGCTCTTCTGTGGATGATGAACGAGTTGTTTTTTTTCACGTGGACAAATTGTATATGGAGCAATGGACGAAAATAATATTCGGTGTTGGTACTGAAATGATTTTTGTTTTCTCGTACATAGACGAGAAATAGTGGTCAAGCGCATATAGACAAGGAGGAAAGCGTGAGGAATCTAACGTAATCACTTGCTCATTTTGACAGGATCAGTTGTTGGTGTAGACAAAATGTTCTGCGTCTTATGGACAAAATCAGATGATATGATTTTTGGTTCACCCGAATTTCGACTTTTCTGGTTGACGTGAGTTTGATCTGATTCCATTGCTATTGTGGACAATATGTTTTGCATCTTGTGGACAAAATCTGATGCTCCGGTATTAGGTCCACCTGAATGAGAGATACGAGTGTAACAGACTAAGATGTGACATATGGCATTTGCCATAAAAAATGTATTTTATGGTATATATGATAAAGATAGTGTGATTTATGGAATTGGCCATAATTTATCCATAAATATATAAGATATTATTTTTAAAATTACCATAATTGCTAATAGAGCTATGAAATATACCATAAAGTATAATTTTTGTAAACAATACCAAAAGAATATGGTAGTGTGGTACAAACATAAAACCCAAACTACTATTATCGAGAGTTGGTGTGTGCTACGAAGTATTGTAGTGTCATTAATGGTAGTTAATGCTTGACAAGATTGTTTTGTACTACAAAAGATTAAAGAGCTAATTAATGGAAGTTGTTTTTGTTGATGAATTGGAAGGAGTTGAAGATTATGGAAGCTGCGCATGTAAGATTATTAAATGTTTTTTGTTCTCTTTATGTACAATCACTACAACAAAAAGTAGTATTGATAGCACTCCAAGATAGCACGAATTACTGGAGTGCTATTGTAGATGAATGAATTTTTTTTGTAATTATATCACAACATTAGGTAAATGCTATGATAGAGTTTTAGTAAGCGGGAACCTAAAATTAACTTTTACGCAAAATACTGATTAAAAATTCCTAATCTAATTTGTTTTCCCTCTCTCTGCTCGAATTTCCCACTTTTTACTTTCATTTTTCCCTCTTTCTCAACTAAACCCTAAGAAAAATCTATATAAATTCTCTCTCTCTCTCTCTCTCTCTCTCTCTCTCTCNTTCCGCCGACAACTCTGAAAGGTTTTTTACTTTGTTACCATTTTTAAAGCGAGATATGATCGTCGGTGTTTCAAAATTTAGGTGGCGAGGAATATAAAATTGTTAGTGGTCATGGCATATGGAGGTATATTAACCCAGTGTTTTATCTCCAAAGGCCAAGGCGTCTTGCTTTGCTTTTCATTCTCTTTGTGTCTGTTTCCATGGTTGTTTGGGATCGTCAATCTCTTGCCCGAGACTACGAGGTATTTTTTTGTCTTCTTATCGAATCCAAATAGCTTTTCTTGGTTAGCCACCTCGAATTTTCTCTCAAGAGTGATGAAGTTCCCATAGTTCCCTTTTTGTGTCTTGACCATGGAGGAAAAAGATAGCAAGATTCTAAGGAATCTGGAGGAAGATGAGCGTCATAATAGAAGTGATCTCGAAGGAATCGTGAAGAATGGAGATAAAGAGACGAGCAAGAAGAAAATTATTAGATAGGTTATCTCAGAGCTGAATCAGACGAGAGTGGAAATGTCGATTTGACTGTAGATTTTCCTGCCCAACTCGTTGAGCCAACTCACTTAGTCGTCATGGTCAATGGTCTTATCGGCAACTTTATTATGATTCTAAGTTTACTTTACTTTATGCTTGATTTTTTTCTTCAAGTTGTTTTTGATATCTTCGTTTTGTGTGCACAGTGCTCAGGACTGGAGATTCGCTGCTAAGCAAATGTTGAAGAAGTATCCTCAAGATCTCGTCGTTTACTGTGAGTTCTTCTTCTTCTCTCTCCAATCCAGCATAATATTTTCCTAGATTGAAGTTCTGTGCGAGTCTTAAGTGAAACAGATTGATTTATCCGTAACTATTTTTCTTTGAAAGAATCTTGTTCTCGCTAGCCCAAATTACTAGGCTAGAATGGAGAATGATTTTGGTAGATGAGTCTATTTTAGGTAAGTTTTATATGGTTGTAGTGTAAGGCATGAGCCTTTATCTTGACATAATGTAGTCTCTTTGGTTCCAAGTTTTTGATAATTTAAAGATTTCAGCCTGTTACTTTACTGATTTTAGTGGAATAATCTAGGATATGCTTCGATATTACTAGTGTGAGTGAATAAATTGGTTGTGGGTGCAGAAAGCTCATGTGTTAACTTAGAAGAACACATGTTCGACATGTTTCTCCCCTTCTATTATAGGTACAAGAATCTCCTAGGCATGGTGAATCTTAGCAAAAACTTCTACTTCAGCTACACATATCACCTCATGTATTGCCTTCATAAGAACGTGCTCAACACAGAGAAAGGAAACATTCACGACAACACGATGTTCGTTTGGAACGCCCATTTAACACGCGGGATCAGAAGTATGCTGAAGAACACCATATGGAGAGTTGCATTGATATATGCATTCTTTCAACATGTATCAATCAAATGCATGCCTGTATGAATGGTTTAGACTAGACATTTTCCGAAATTTTGATAGAGACCTAATTTTTACTATTCCTTTTCCTTGTCCAGACTAAATGTTCGGTATCGGGCAAAGAATTTGTATTGACTGTAATTGCTAGGCGTTCACGGCATTATGCTGGTACAAGGTACTTCTTTATCTTGAAAACATTACTTGCTAGTTTTGATACGCCTTTGTTCTTGACTACAACATTCCTTGCCTCCTCCCTATTAATGTGCAGGTATCTAAGGCGTGGTGTAAATGATGTGGACAGAGTAGCCAATGGTGTTGAGACAGAGCATATTGTTTCGAAAGAGGTTCCAGATGGTCAGAAAATCTTGATAGCATCAATTGTGCAGGTTCGAGGCTCCATACCTCTATATTGGTCACATGAGGCATCTATGTTCAAACCACAACTTGAGATCAAAATTAAGCAACATTAGCGGTTCAAGAGGGTCCTTAGATTTAACTTATTTTAATGCTTCTGTTTCTGTCTTTTTTCGACCTAAGTAAACAAGAAGGATGCAACTTATGGGGCTACTCAACGCCACTTTGAGAATATGAGACAGAGGTACGGAAAGCACATAATAATTCTAAACCTCCTAAAGGTAGGCTCTATAGGACAACTTAAAATTACATATTTATTTACCCTTTCTTGAACTATTAGAAGATATTGAATGTATCTTGTGATATCAGACATATGATAAAAAGAGTCGAGAATCCGCTTTACTGGCAGACTTTGTAAAGGCAATCCTATTTATAAACAGTGGCTTGATGATGGAGAACCGTTTAAAGGCAATCCATTTTGATCTAAGCAAAGAGTGCAAAAGGTACTGGATTTATGCACCAATTACGCAAAAATTGTTAGGTTTGTTTAATAAGTCTTTGCATACCAAAACTTTTTATTTGTTTTCGCTCTATTTTGCAGTGGACCTGATTATGCATTCGACCACTTGTGTAACTTTGGGAGGAAAGCAATGGAATTAACAGACTTGTTCTTCTGTAAAGCTCCTTTAGGTGTAGGAGCCGAAGAAGTAATAAACGAATCATTTTTCAAGTAAGTTAGGTACACTATGTATCCTGCATATTTAGTCTTCATATAACATGAGCTGTATTTTGGAATCAAATCAAACTTTAGGACAATGCACTCTTCATGGAGTCCAGCTGCAATCAGATCTGCCATCATGACCACATGTATGTAAATTTCCAACCTCTCTTATTAGTGTTTGCTTCCCTCCATGTTGTTCACACTTATACGTTACAGAAAGAACACGAGACAACATAGAGAGTTTGATGTTAAACAGGTCCTACGTGAAGGCAAACTCATTTAACTACGGATCAAGACATATCAGACCAAACCGTGCAGGAGATCCAGGAACTTGATGTATGATATTATTTCTTAGGACTTTAATTTTTGTTTTTAGACTTCATCAGTGACAATTATGTATAGTAACTTATGTAGTTGGAACATATTTTATGGATGGGTTTGTTTTCTTATGAAGTTTCAATTTTGAATATTAACGCTATTGTTGACAACGATATATTATAACATAAAATATAAATGCTATTGTTGACGATGATATATTATAACATAAAATATAAATTCTATCGGAAAAAGACATTTGATAGCAACCAAACTAAAACGCTATCAATAAATTAGATATAACATAGCAATACATTCAAACGCTATTGTAGTGTATTATACGATAGCAGTTTTCGTTAACGCTATAATAAGTGACCGACCTATGATAGCTGGTCCAGTCATATCATTTATGGTAATGCTATGAAAGGCCTTTTATAGCATTAATCGTGTGCTATCAATGAGACTTTTTGTAGTGAATGATTGCCTTATCGTTCATTTATTAGAGTGAATATTGTCCATGGATAGAAAGTTAATGTCAGGTGGAAAGTTATTTATAGGTAACGTGTAATGGATGAACCGATTATGATCGAAACATATGAAGAAGATGGACATGATATAGCGGATAGTGGACAAGAAAATCATGGCGGTGGACCAATATGTAATGGAGGTGACCAAGAAGATATGTGTGGACCATCTAACGTGAATAATGGACAAGAAGTTAATTTTTGTGAACATAAACGACAACGATCTGGGTATATAAAATATTGAGAATATGGCAGGATATGATGTTGCGGGGAGTAAATTTAGACATTGTCATGAAGGTCAAAGGGGTGGACAAGGAGAATCATCTCGTACGAATAGAAAAAAAAATATTTACAATGGTGGACAACGTGATGTACCTAATGAAGTACATGTGGACGATAAAGGGCTAGATGGTGGACAGTGCAAGTTAGAGGAACATGACATTTTATGTTGAGATACCCATGTAGATGAGAGTATTGCAGAAGAGTTCGTTACTTATATGGATGGACAAATATTTTTATATCGTGATGGACATGTTGTATCATCGGATGGTAGACATGAAGAAACCGAGTGCATTGATGAAGGCTAAAAATGTCCACATACAGTTAGCTAGCTGTATGCAGTGGACTAGCAGGCTAAAAATGAATAAGATTGTTATTGTGGAACTTAATGTTGGAGTTTGTAATGTGAACATGAACCTAGTGGATGAAATATAGAGCATTACTCAAGCATGGGACATTTGCTAAGAAATAAAAGGTGGGAATAAAATATGATAATTCATAATGTCTCCGTAAAGTTAGTAGACAATATGATGTCTTGTGCTATAGTCAGTGGACGATCTAGTGCCTTTTGCTAAAGTCATATGGTCAAAAAGTAACTATAAATCATCTTAAAAGTTAGAACAAAACAAGTGCACAACAATATTCATTATGTCCACATCATTAGGTGGACCATCTGGTACATTGGATAAAAATTTAAATGATGCATACGATTTGGACTTAACTAAAAAGCATTATGAAATTCAAAAATAGGCAGACAAACAACACTTAAACGAACAGAGTAATTGTTGCATAATATCATATAGACAAGGCTTGTACGAATAGAGTAAGCCAGACTTAGCCGAAGTTTTAGATAGTCTAGACCAGAAGTATCTCCGAGCGCCTCCACAATGTCAAGCAGGAACTTTGGATTTGAATAACAATTAATGCGACCGTCTGGAGGATATCGGTTAAGAGCGTATAATCTTGGTGGAAGTCGCGCTGAATCGAAGATCGGTTATTGCAATTCGTGGACATAATCAGTAGATTTGGTTGACATTTTACGGCGAGACGGAGGCGGAGGCGGTTTGAAAATTTATAAGTTAACACTGACAATGCCATAGAAGTTGTTTCTTTGGCCACATGTTCTTTCTCTTTCATTCTTGGAGATGACCACATTTTTTTCTTCGACGACATTTGCGCCGAGTGAATGAACTTTGTGAAGAATTAAGATGAAATTTGTGCAGTTTTCTAGATTTAGGATTCAAAATTGAGAACGAAACTAGAAAAAATATAGTTTCTTTTGATCAATGAGAGAGAAATAACTGCAAAGAAGAAAAATTGAGAGATATGAAAATGATGTTGATAAGCAAGGAGAGAGATGGAGTTAAAAATTTTGTTTTAATTTTTAATTTTGAAAGTTAACGTCACATAAATCAAAATAAGGGGTATATATGTCTTTTTAGATATTAGATATGGTAGTTTCTATAATGATTTTTATATATAGCATTTCCTCTAACTCGATCACCATTTATTGCACACAATAAAATTTAATCTAAAAATTATGTTATTTATGTAATATAACCTTGGTTAATTGAGTTATAAGTTTCGTTAATCAAAATGACGGCGCATAAACAAAGAACCAAATTAAAAATATATACCACAAAAATTTTGTTACAAAAATATCACAAATTTGTGATAGCTTTATAAGTTTTATATTAAGTCTAGACCGTAAAACTTAATATTACTCCCTTCTAAACTAAATTATAAACTCTAATTAGTGAATACAAAAAAAAAAAAAATTCTAAAATTGTATGTTGATTGTATTTTTGGTAGGAAAAAAGTTAAATGGAATTTTTTTTTGAGTATTTGTACAATAATATTTAAGGCGTCATTTTGAAGAATAATCTTGCATTCAAGTGGTATATTGCATAAATTGTCACTCGGTTTTATTTTCCAATCTTGAATTTATTAATGGTATTTTAGTCAAAAAATTTTCATATTAATTATTAATAAAAATTAATTTTTCTTAAATTTAATTATTCTACACTAGATATGAAAATATTATATAATTGAAAATGATCTATTATAATAAATTACCAATTATTTTATTTATATTTTATACTTTATTAAATAAGATAAATTTTTTATGTTAGGTAAATTTCCAATCTTATTTTTTTATTAAAAACAAATTTATCTTACAAGTTTATCTTAAAATTACAGTAAAAAATATTGTATTTCAAATATTATATGCTTTTAGTTTTTATCGGTTGTAAAATAGCATAAAATGATACATGTAAATAATATCATGTTATATTACAAATTAAATATGTATATAAGATTGTATCGACTAAATCGATTATATAACACAAACATATATATAGCATTTGAAAAATACCTTTATAAAAGTAGTACATACAATTATTTAAAATTTATACATTATATGAATTTTATATTTTATATATAAATCATATTCCCATGTAAAGTAGCTTAAATTATAGTTAATATATTTGTCCAAAACATAATTTTTGTGATATTTCATAAATTTCTATTTTTAAATTACGTTACTTTTTTTTTCTTAAACTAAATTAGGCATTTAATCATCTGTTCTAATCTCTCATAAAAAGATTATGACGAATATGTATATAATTTATTTCTCAAAGTAAATCATGATTTAGTAAACTGTCCTAATACTTAATTGAACACCAACCACGTTGGGTCATAGAAAGTTTTGGTTTTTATACATGATTCATCATCCACTACATGACAGCATAGCAAAACATAATATGGTATAATTAATGTCCACAAGCCTTGAAACACGAGATAGATCATAAATATATTGTTTCCACTTATGATGCGCGTTCAGCAGCTAGCTGAACAAAACGCGTTCAACACCTAGTTAAACGAAACGCGTTTAGCTCGTCCACAGGCTAGCTGTACGATACGCGTTTAGCTCGTGCACAGGCTAGCTGTACGATACGCGTTTAGCTCGTCCACATGCTAGTTGAATGATACGCATTCAGCACGCTAGTTGAACGATACGCGTTCAGCTCGCCCACATGCTAGCTTAACAATACGTGTTTAGCTCGTCCACGAGCTAGCTCAACGATACGCGTTTAGCTCGCCCACAAGATAGCTGAACGATACATATTCATCTCGCCACGGGTGAGCTATACGATACTCACTTAGCTCGCCCTTGGATGAGCATACCATGTCTCCGACAAGTCACCTCTCGTTTCATATTGTTTCGAGTTTCCGTTGGAACTCTACGATAAAAATCGTAAAACCCATTCTTTTCATATAAACTCCGAATTAATCATATAAACGGAAACGGTTAGTTTGAACACCAAATCCGATATGTACGATAATTCTCTACGATTTACAAAAGAATATTAAAATGCCTTTGTATGAGATTTAATCCTGTAAAACGATAATGGTTAACCTAAACACCGATGATTATCTCAGCTTTGCGATTAAATTTATCGTTCTCTGGAATGGTTATAAAGACGCGTTCCTTTTTATCAATCGTATAAAACGATAATGGCTATCTTAAACTCTGATATTATCTTATCTATACGATTGACATTATTACTTTGCGAACCAACATTGTATCATCGTACGAGAGACCGATTCTCTGATAGAAATTATAAAAATTGTCTAAATCGCAAAGTGGCCCAAAGAGGTCTAAAACGAGGTAACTGCCCACTTACAATTTCATACGAGATTCGGCCCAAGAACAATAGCGGTCTGTCTTAGTTTCACAAGACTTAAAAATGGAAGAAATCTAAAAAAGAACAATTATGAGGAAAGGTAAACTTGAGAGTGATGAGTGGGAAGATCACAACACATTCTATTCTCCACACTGAATTACTTAGAGCATTAGGGTTATTTTTCGATTTTATTAGCGAGCTGCGACTCAATTAGATTTACTTGTCTTAGGTTATTCGTACTACGGAACTTGCCAACATCTCACGTAGCCGACGCTTATCACTTGTTGTAAAACGCTCATACGCAGATTCATAATAAGAAACATTTTTGCTCTTTTCTTACTTATTCGTATTCAAATTCATATTTTTATTGTTTATTTTCGTGTTCTGATCTCATATACGTTTGGTTTAACAGAAATCCGGGACCTCTAGGAAAGTTAAGATTTCTTGATTTTCTTTTACTAACGGAAATCGAGAGTGCGAATTTCGGTTCCCATTAGATATAAGTTGAAATCATGAATTGAATCTCAACGTATTTATTGAAGTAACGACTTAATAGTTATTTCTATCAAACATATTTTTTTTATTTTTTGACGTATAAATTATAGATTTTATGATTTTGACGATTTTTATACTTATAACACTTTTGATAATTTATTATACTTTAATGTTTTTATAAAAAAATATTAAAATTTTTTGATGTTTTCATAAATTTATTATAATTTTATATTCTTTATAGCTTTCATGGTTTTTCTGAATTTCTTTATTAAAAATTAAGTTATTTATTTAATATAACCTTCGTTAATTGAGTCAAAAGTTCCGTAAATCAAAATGACGGTGCATAAATAAAGAGTCAAATTAAAGAAATATAGCACAAACAATTTGTTCCAAAAATATCACAAATTTATGATAGCTTTAAAAATTTTATATTAAACTCTAATCCCTAAAAACTAAATGTTATTCCCTTCCAAACTAAATTATAAAATATAATTAGTGAATACAAAAATAAAATTCTATAATTTTTTGGTAGAAAAAAATTAATGGTAATTTTTAAAAAATTGGAATAATATTTAATGTGTCATTTAAAGAATAACCTTGCATTCACGTGATGTATTATATAAATTGCAATTCATTTTTATCTTTCAATCGTGAATTCATTAATGGTATTTTAGTCAATATTGTTTTCATATTAATTATTAATAAATATAATATTAAATATTGTCCATTAGATATGAAAATATATTATATAATTGAAAAAATAATCTATTATAATAAATTACCAATTATTTTATTTATATCTTATTATTTATAAATAAGATAAAGTTAATATATTAGGTAAATTTATAATCTTAGTTTTTTTATTAAATATAATAAAAATCTTAGCAGTTTATCTTAAAATTACAGTAAAAGATATTGTATTTCACATATTATATGCTCTTAGTTTGTATCTATTGTAAAATAATATAAAATGATACACATAAATAATATCATGTTATATTAGAAATTAAATATGTATATAAGATTGTGTCGACTAAATCGATTATACATCACAAATATTTAGCATTTGAAAAACACTTTTATAAAAGTAATTTTCATAACCTAGTACATACAACCATTTAATATTTACACATCATACAAACTTTATATTTTCATATAAAAATCACAATCCCACGCATGACGTGGCTTAAATTTTTGTATATTATATTTTTCCAAAACATAATTTTGTGATATTTCATAGAATTTATATTTTTAAATTACGTTATGTTTTTTAAAACTAAGCTAGGCATTTAATTATCTGTTTTAATTAGAGATGTCCATGGGTTAAATCTAGTCCGTGTTAATAAAGATAGTCTATGGTCATATCCAAATACAAAGATGTCTAAATGGACCACACTTCAAAATGGGTTAAAACCGTATGGTTATTGGATAGCTTATGGTTTTTGCATTTTGACATTTTCCATTTTTGATCTTTATTTATATTTTTGTGCAAGAAAATACATTTATAATTTTAGTGTACTTCTATGAATTTGTTTGGAAAATATAATTTATGTTTATGGCGAAAAATATATTTTTCAAAATAATGACCTAAAACATGTATTTACATTTTTTTTAAAACATGATTTATAAGTTAATTTTATGGTTTTAGTATAAAAGCTTTTACAATTTTGAAAAAAATGAAATTTCACGGACTTTCCCTAGAAAAATAATTTTCATTCACGAATTTACCATGAAAAATAATTTTTTTGGGTTTAGCTTCTTAAATAATTTACAAAAATGTAAGTTTTACTCTCAATCAAGTAAATCGACTGAATTCACCACAAAACTAAAAACAATATTAAAAAATATAAAAACTACAAAATATTATAAAAATCATGAGAAAATTATTGAAACTTTCAGAAAAATTATAATAAAATCTATAATAAAATAAAAAAGCAAAAAGTAAAATATTTAATAAAAATATAATAAAATATAAAAATATGTTTTATAAGTTTTATAATTTTTTAAAAAATTTCATAATTATTGT
>OVBE01008006.1:0-17742 GCA_900406425.1 Iberis pinnata
ATTTCCGTGGTTCGACTGAGTTAAATTTTGAGATAGGCGTAATAACCTCGGTTTTTGTCAAAAGGGGGTTGACCAGAAACGGGGTGTTACAGAAAGCATGGGTGCTTCATCCTTTTCACCAAAGCCCACAACTCAACTTTCCGGGAAATCTGTTCAGAATCTCAAATACTTTACCCACATCAATGTCATCACTTTGAGAAGTGGAAAGGATAGAGAAGCTCAAATTCAAGACACTGAGGACAGTATTGAGCAAGTTGGCGAGGATTTGAGTTTAAATGGAGTTGAAAGTGCAGATTATGCAAAAACTGATTCTCTGAGGTGGACACAATCCACCTCAACAACTAGAGCCAAGCCAATTTCTGATGAACAACCATGTGTCTCACAGAAGAAGGATACACCTTTTGTTCCACCACCTTACATTCCAAGGTTATCATTCCCATCAAGGTTCAAGAAGGAGATTATGGAGAAATATAAGGGATTCTTTGAAAAATGCATAAAAGATGCTGAGATCAATGTTATACTCCTAGATGTTATCACTCTTATGCCTCCATATAAAATTTTTCTGAAGGATGCCATCACAAAAAGGGGTAAAGAAATCCAATGAATGGTAGTGCTAAGTGAAGAATGCAGTTTCATAATCACAAAGACATCAATCCCAAAGAATCTCTCTGATCCTGATTCATTCACCTTACCATGTTCACTAGGTCCTCTAACATTCAACAAGTCTTTATGAGACTTAGGTGCATCCATTATTCTAATGCCTCTCTCAGTTTAAAAGACGGTGTTTTAACAAGTTCAATTCTTGTAACATATATATGGTATTAGCATATCAATTTGGGAGAACACCTCATGGTATATTAGAGGATATACCTGTTAAGGTTGGAGTTGCTGAAAGACGTACTGATATTTTGGTATCCTTTAATCTTTGGAAGATCATTCCTAGCTACAATAGGAGCTGTGATAGATATTCAAAAGGGCAATATTCAATTGAACATGGGCAAAGACTTAAAGATACTTTTGATAACCAAGAGGCTATGAAGAACCCAACTCTTGAAGGACATATCATCTACATAGAAGAAATGGATAATAATGTTGAAGAGTTATTATAAGAATTGAATGAAAAAGATCACTTCCAGACTACTTTGACAAAGACAAAGGATATCTATACAATGAATCCTTGGGGTATGAGATGATTCCAGACTCCCACAAGCCATTGGAGAACCGCTTTTGAAAACATCCAAGAATCCGAAAGACAAGTGTTCTTAGCTACTGAAGAATCTAGACTCGGCCACAACCATAGTTAGCAACCCACTTCAAAAAAACCAGATTCTGAGCTCGGCCATAGCCCACCTCAGCAACCCACCTCAGAACCAACTTTCTCAGAAGACTGGTTTGAGCTCAAGGCACCAATTGTGGACCTAAAACCACTTCCCAAAGGGCTAAGTACGCATTTCTTGGACCTAACTCCACATATCCTGTCAAAGTAAATGATGAACTTAGTGATGATGAATTGCATTTGCTATTGACTAAATCGAGGAAGTTTAGAAGAGCAATAGGGTATTCATTAGATGACATCAATGGAATATCACCTAGTCTCTGCACTCAGAGAATTAACCTCGAAAATGAATCTTACTCTAGTATTGATCAATTTCAAAGGAGATTGAACCCTAATATGAAGGAACTGGTGAAAAAAAGAAATTCTTAAGTTGTTAGATGTGGGAACCGAAATTCACACTATCAATTTCTGTTAGTTAGGGAAAATCAGAGAAACCCAAATTTTTCCAAAGATCCTGGACTTATGTGAGTCAAAAGTAAATAAGATCAGAATATGAAAACAAGTAATAAAAACACGAATTTAAGAATACGAAAAGGGAAAAAGAGTTTCTTATTCTGAATTGTATGAGCGTGGTACATTCAGGGGATAACCTTGGCCGTAAGAACTATTGGCGATTATCTTAGATTTAACAACAAAGACTTTGTATAACCTAATTGAATCGCAGCTCACTAGTAAGAACGAAAAATAATCTTAAGCCCTAAGTATTTTGGTGAGGAGAATTGAATGTGTTTGTGCTCTTCCTATTCATCTCTCTTATATAGGCTCCAGGGTCGATCCGACTTCCTTTTCCGTATTCCATTCTTCTGCGGAAATCTTTCTTTTCCAGTTTATTCTTCTACGGGAATATTCTTTTTCCGAATTTCTTCCATTTCTTCACGGCTTGCGGTACAAGTTACGGCCATCATTGCGCTTGGGCCAAATTCTTGTCTAGAATCATAAGTGGGCTGTTATCATGTTTTAGGCCTCATTGAGCCGTTTTACGATTTAGGCATCTTTTATGATTCTTATCGAAGAACCGACCTTTCGTACGATGATATGATAGAACCTTACAAAGCGATAATATCGATCGTATAAGTGATAATGTTGGTGTTTAAGTTTGCCGTTATCGTTTCATGCGATTGATAACTACAAATACGTCCTTATGACTGTTCCGAAGAATGACAATTTTAGTCATATAGTTAAGATAATCCTTGGTGTTTTGGCGAACCATTATCGTTTAAAACGATTAAGTTTATGCAGAAAGATTTCACGATTCTTTCGTAAGTCGTAGGAGATAATCGTATAGACAAGGTAACTTTGGTGTTTTAGATAACTGAAACTGTTTATACGATTAATTTAGGACTTATACAATAAGAACGAGTTTTACAGTTTTTAATGCAGAATTATAACGGAAACTAGAAATGATACGAAACGAGAGATGGGAGGTTTGAGATGAAGTCAGCTCGCCAACTAGCGATCTGAACATGTGTTGTTCAGCTTGCCAACTAGCAAGCTGAACATCCGTTTTTCAGCGTATGTGTTTTCATTTGTCTGTAAACAGTATACAAAACTAAAGCGTTTGTCCGAGGATTTCGATTTACTTGTTGTTGTTCCAAAACATATTCGTCGAGGTCTTTCGTATTTCTCAGATATTGATTTTGATTACGCTAGATTTGACCCCAACATTGGACGTAAGAGGATTATCTTGCATCGTTAAAACCTTAGTGATGGTAAAAATCGGTGGGACAAAACCTTGTCGACTAATGACAAAAGAGTACAAAGATAAAGGCTTAACTATTTAACGATTATTATCTAGTTCTTCTGAAATACATTCCTTACGATCTTTCGGTAGTATTACGGCTTAGTTAGTTTGTTCGATTGATCGACTGGTGCAGTTTATTGTTTAAATTGATGGTTGTGAGGCATCGATTTCATCGTGACCATTTTTGACCCCACCAGTTAGCCCCCAACTTGCAAGAATCATTGGAATGTTCTTGTGAGGTATAAAGTTAGACAAGTTTGGCAAGTTAGGCGGAATTGATGGCTCAAAATTCCGAAGGTGAATAGTGAAAAACTTTCTTATAAATTTGAGAAGTTACTTTTACAAACTTCACGCATCAACTTTCCAAGAAATTTCCAAAGGTGTAAAATCTTTACTCTCTCAATCCTTTGTTGTTTTCTCAATTTCATTAAGAATTCAAACGTGGGAGTTGTTATGAATGCGTTGCCATCGATTCTTAGTCCTGAAAGCCTACGAATTCATGATGGGGGTGTTGTGTCGAAGATCAAATTTCTGAGTCATTTGATCGATTTAGAGGAGGTAAAGGCGTATTGGCGCGAAACATGTGGCATAAAGGCTCCAACTCCCGAGTCGTAGTGTCTGTCGAGGCCAAAATTTGGCAAAGACACTAACAGCTCGAGCGACTGCAAGTTGTCCTTCTTGTCCACCATTCCAGAATTTTATAGAGTCTCCGATGATGTCCAGTTTCACTTGCCTAAACACGGGGAAAATGCTTGTTCCCCGCCTAGCGGCTAAATAAGTTGCTACAAGGTGCACCTGTTATATTTCCGACTATGGTTTCCGTTCCAAGAGTTATAGTAAAAAATTTGGATCGATATGGCTTATCGATTAGTCAGATCTCACCGTGTGGCCTCCAGCATCTCATTGGCATTTTAGTCCTAAGCTACAGGCGAGGGATGGATCTGGATGCTGATGACTTGACAACGTTCCTTCACCTGAGGAGTTCGATTAAGCCGCTCCAGTATTACCTGGTGCCGCAGAGCAACATGACGGTTATTCAATCGTTCCAATCCAAGTTTCAAAATTGGAGAAAATGCTACTTTTTCTTTCGTAAAGATAACGCTTTCGTCGAAGAGGAATATACTGAAATTGTTTCTAGTTTGTCATTTTCTAATGTATGCACCTTTTTGTGCAGTTCCCAGTCCACTCCTTCCGTTCCCGAAAGACCTGTTTGTTGTTAGAGATCTTCTTAGAGGCGGTCCACTTCATTGGGGTCATTTTACCCACAATGAGTTTGCAATGTTGTTCCTTATCATAATGCCCGAGCCTATCCTGAAATTGTCGCAAAAGAAGAGGAAGAGGTCTCCGAGGAACAAGGGCGCTGCCTTCAATGTGGATAGTTCTGCCCAAGCTGGGAGAGGATCTCCTCCTGGGGTGTGTTCAAATGACCTTGATGGTCTAAGTCAGGTCTCGATACCGTCGTTCGTAGCCGATTTCTTCAACTTCGCGGGCGTTATGCCAACCCAACCTTCTGCTGCAAAAGGTTTATGAGGTTGAAGTAGTACGCCGAGGCTTTGCGCCTGTGTATGGGGGTTAATCTGTCGCTTGTAAATTTTTGTTTTCTTCATATGAATGTATTTTCTAATTTTCCAGAGGTCTTTCGGCAGGGACTCCATACGATTGACGTGGCTTTCAGGGCAGACGATCTGGAAGTGAGATCGGCTTGTTTCAAGGACATTGAGGAAGGAGATTAAAGAGCCGGTGCTGAAAAAGCGTCCCATATTCACCGCGTGATTAGACGCAGTAAGCATGAGGTTGCTTCGGCCGTGGCAGACTGTTCAACTCGATTTGGCCGAGCCAGTTTTGATTGGTTGGAGCACGACATTGAATCCTTGAGGATTACCGTGAACACAGTTCCGTGGGCACCTTGTATCGTACTATGCATCTCAATTACTTGTACGACCTCGAGATGAAAAAGATGTATGTGTATATAGACAAGTATGAAAATACGGATATTCTGATCCCTCCTATCGAAGCGGAGATTCGGGAATGTTGGGCCCTGATCCCTGTTTCTCCAGACTCACTGGAGGCCGAGACCGTTTGATGGGTCGTGTTCTGGTTTTTTCAATTACAGCTCGTGAGGAGCGTGGGTTCGTATAGAGTGATTCTAACTGCGTAACCATCGTAACTGTTGGGGTCAAAAACAGTCATGACTAAATTGATGCCTCAAAAGCACCATTCAAAAGATTGATCATTCGGTTCAGAATTTCTAACCGCGTAACCATCGTATCCTGATTAACGTAATAAACTGACCACCCGAGAAATTCGAAAAGATACATATACGTTTCGGAGTAACAAGAGGGAATCACAATCTCCAAAAAATGCTTCAGTTTCATATCCTGTCGTTTACGAACAACACGTTCACAATACACGTTAGCGTACGTTTTCGATACACATTCAGCTCGCGAGCTAAACGTGCTCAATTCAACTCGCCAACTGGAGAGTTGAATGTGTAAGATTCAACTTGCCATTGGGCAAGCTAAATGTGTAAGATTTAGCTCGCCAACTAGCGAGCTGAACGTACTCGGTTTAGCTCGCCAGTTGGTGAGCTGAATGTGCACTGCTCAACTCTCCACTTGGCGAGCTGGTCCATTTTCCTTTTCTGTCTCTCATTCTTTCGTATTGTCATACAAAAAATCAGTTTTCCGGTAGGAATCATAAAAATAGGCTAAACCAAAAATGGTCTAACGAGGTCTAAAATGCGATAACGGCCCACTTACAATTCCAAACGAGAATTCAGACCAAGTACGATAACGGTTATAACTTGCTCTGCAAGCCGTAAATAAATGGAAGAAATCTGGAAACGAAATATTTCCGTAGAAGAATAAAATCGAAAATGAAGATTTCCATGGAAGAATGAGAGACGGAAAAGGAAAACGGACCATCCATGGAGTCCATATAAGAGAGATGAGGAGGAAGAGCATAGGCACGTTCAATTCTCCACACTGAAATACTTAAAGCATCAGGGTTATTTTATGATTTTGTTAGTGAGTTGCGACTCAACTTGGTTTACTAGTCTTAGGTTATTCGTACTACGGAACTCGCCAACAGCTCACGGAGCCGAGGCTTACCGCCTGTTATGAAACGCTCATACGATTCAGAATAAGACTTCTATTTGCTATCTTTCGTAGCCTCAATCTTGTATTTTTATTACTATTTTTTTCGTTCTGATCTCATACTCATTTGGCTCATAGAAATCCGGGACCTCTGGGAAAGTTAAGTTTACTCGATTTTCCGTAACTAACGGAAATCAACATTGTGAATTTTGATTCCCACAATGTTTAGGTACAACAAGTTCATGTCTGGACACTTGGTATTAGAAAATGAAGAATGTGGAACTAAGGTGGCTAAGTAGCTCGGCCAATGACCGAGCCAGAACAAGGCTTCTCCAACCAAACCATCAGGCTCGGCTAAGCAGCTTAGCCAATGACCAAAACAGAAAGAAGCTTGGTGAGCCATGTCTTCTAGCTTGACTATGTAGCTTGGGTTTTGACCGAGCCAGAAGGGAAGTTGCTAAGACGAGTTCTTAAGCTCGACCAAACAACTCGGCTAATGACCGAGCCAAAAGGAAAAGTGTCGAGCCATATCTTCCAGCTCGACCAACTAGCTCGGCCAAAAATTGAGTTGATGCATATTTTTCTAATCCAAATTTTCTAGCTCGGTTACTAAGCTTGACTAATGATCAAGCTCACTCATGCGAATATTGAAGCTCCCACTTGGCCGACACATCAAATCAGCTTGGCCCACCTCTCCCATTACGCAAAAACTCGTGCTATATGAAGCCAAAACGATGTCCATTCAGTTTCAAACCTAGTTATCATTGCTTTCAAGAGCTTTTTTCCCAGCTCAGGTCCCAGCCGAGCCCACTACCCACCTCAAGCCAAAACTTAGCATTTTTTCTAGATTTTGATCATTATAGCCAAGGAAATTTCCCCACCACTTGCAGTTGAATCTTGGCCTATTAAAAGCACTACTTCGCCACTCTTCATCCTCACACTCATATTTCACATAGTCCTCATTCTTCACCTCTTTACATTGCCTTAGAACTCTCTAAACTTTTGATTTTCACATAGTTTTCTTTGAAAACTAAGCATTTAGATATTAAGGTCTCAAGCTCTCTGCATTTCACCGAGCTTTTGAAGAATACTCGGTTTTTGATTCTTTAACTCTTAAACCATATGTTTTTCATTTAGCTTTTGAAGAAAATTTGATTTTTGGTTCTTAAACTTTCAAACTCTCTGATTTTTACTTGTTTACATTTGATCAATCGGTTTTTGATTTGTGAAAAATCTTTGGTTTTGGATGAAGTTTAAACTCAATTTTTGAATGAAAAAATCAGCTTTTGGGTTTCAAATTGGTTCTAATCTCACTTTAACACTTTTTGGTTTCATTCTAACTACTATAAGTTTGAAATGTTTACAACTTCTTCAGGATCAAACTGATATAGAAAACCACAAGAACGAAGCTGAATTTTCAAGAAACAAGAATGATATAAAGGGAGGTAAGAGACACGTTGGAGAAGAGGAAGAAGAGGATAATGAAGAACAAGTCTATGAAGAAGAGGTGGATGATTCTGAAGAAGAAGAAATACAACTTGAGCTAAAATCTAAAGTGGCAGAAAGAAAACATCCAAAAAGGATATCAAACAGTAGTCAAATAAGGATTACACAGCAACTCTACTGGCGAGATGATTTGAAGGGACCAGATTTCCTCATGAACCAACAATGGAAGCACTCAGGATTCAAGGGGATATGAAATATATGTTCAGGTTGACCAAGATAGATAAGTTTATGATTCATCACCCTGATGCTTTAAAGGTTGAAACCTGCCATTTCCTAGCAACCCTTGAACACCATGATTATGAGGAAGGCCCTTTTAGTTATATAACATTTTCAGTGAGAGGATATGAGTATAGCTTGCCCATCACAGCATTGGATCGTATATTAGGGTTTCCACAAGGATTTGAACCACACCACAATTTTGACAAGGAAGAATTCCTTTCATTATGGAAAAAATTGGGGTTCTTGACTATTGTTCACAAAAATCCAAGGGCGCAAGCATAATGAGCCTGGCTGTGAGATACCTATATAAATCTATTGCTAACACATTCTTCGCAAGAGAATCCACCAAAAATGTGAATATAGGAGAGATGGGCTTTATGGATTTAGCATTGAAGTTTTCGTTGATGCTAAATCCATAAAGAGCCAATGCTAATCTCTCTTGCGTTTTGCTGGACTAGCTGATGTGCTATAAAGATTGCGCAATGATGTTGAACAAGAAGAGAAAAGCTGGAGAATTGACAGTGGGAGGAATTGTGACTCCAATCCTAGTGGTTTATAATGTGCCATTAAATTCTGAACACAAACCAGCAAGGTGGATAGATCTTAAATACTTAAAGAGAGCACACTTCTTTGAAGGCTCTAAACCAAAGCTGCTACATAAATTCATCCATCCAAACCTGGGCGAATCAAGACTGCTACTCCCCAACTCTTCCATAACCGCTATCAAATTGGGAGAAAACATTGATTTCCAACCACGTGAAGATGTGCTCTACTGTTCAGAGTAAGAAGAAGATAAGAACCCACATGTTTCAAGTGATGAAGAGATGGAAGAACCATAATGCTACTATTTTGAAGAGGTTTCAAAGACTGCTAAAAGCAAGACCTTGCCCGATCTCACAAGCACATAGACTTTCTCCAAAAATGGAAAAAGTTCCAAGATAAGTTTATAAAGAAGTCATTCAATGATTTGGGTGCTCAAATCAAGAACCTGACTGCAAGGCTCAACAAATCAAGCCTTTCAAAGCAAGTTCGCCTTCCATCACCAAGTGTTCTTGCAAGGAGTGGTTCCACCAGCATTGGTCTAAAGCGTGCTACACCAATGCTGCCACACCATTACTCTTCTTATGGAGTAGACACAATCCAAAGGGGAAGAAGGACAATGTAGAATCTGGAGACTTTACAGCTGATATAAGACTCGATTTTGAGCCACCCCACCACATTGAATCCAGCTCTGTGCCAACTTACACTAAGGAGTCCATGGACGATCACATCTCCTCCTTTTTCACTCAAGACTGACATCCACATCCATTTCACCATTATATAATTTGTTGCATGTTTATTTGCTCTTTTGAATGTGTGTTTGTTTGTTTTATCTCCTGAACTCTCCTTTGAATTTTTATTACACAAAGAACTGTGTAATTCAAGTTTGGAAGATGGTTTATGAAGCATTTAACGTATCTATGTTTGTTTTCTTATTTCAAATTTTGCAAAGGCATAAAAAACCATAAAAATTGAAATATTTTCTAAAATTATTTTTTTTAAACAGAGTGTTCATATAATTGCATTTTCATGTTAAGATTGCATTTAGACTTGTTAAGGTTGTTTGCACTTCAATAGGAAACTAGGATTATTATTGCCTTGTAAATGTGTTGCTTTACTAGATAATGTCAATGTCCTAGTTATTAGTTGTCTAATTCATTCTAATTAAGTTTGAACTAAGACTGATCCATACTTAGAATGTGAAATTGCATGATCTTTTCTTTTCGGAAGCATGTTGTGATCTGAAGTTTATCTTTACTTATTTGAACATGAACTTGACATTTAATTATCATGTTTATGCATTGGATTTGAACTCATGGCTAGTATATACATACTTGGATTATCTTTCACCATTTTGCCACTCTTGTTAGTACAAACTAGATTCTCCAACTTAAACCAACTTTCTTTCAAACCACGCATCTATTATTGAGTGTAAGGTCTTTTTCTGGAATGAGCGTGGTAGAAAGTGTTAGGCTTGAGCTGACAGGAATGGAATTTCATGTTGTTCTAGTTCACGCTTTTTAAACTAGATAGGACTAGGTGGATTTGATTCTGGGTAGTTTGGATGATTGAAAAGAAGAATTGGTTATGAGTTCTTAGGAGAGGAAAGAAAATGACACAAAATGGTCTAGTAAATTTTTTGGGGAAATGACATGTAAAGCATGGTTTTGTGCAAAAAAGAAGACATGAAAAAGAAACAAAATCCTAAGAAGTTAATAAAGAATGAAAATATATAGAAACTATAGATGATAAAATGAGAAAAGCACAAACCCGCTAGAAGTTGATAAAGAAAGAAACTTCTCATAGGATTTGTAAAAAAAGATGAAAAAGGAAAAGTGAAGTAAGATGATTGTTTTGGGCTAAGGATAGAGATAAGACCTGCCATTGGGTTTAAAAATAGGAAGATGTTAGCTTATATAATTCTAGGTAGATGAGTTTCTATTCTTGTATGCATCTATTAGTTCTTACCTTAGCATTCTTCTAAAACTCATTCCCTTTTGAGTGCTCCTTATTCTTAAAATGTTAACCAATGCATGAATGTGCATAGGTTGATCCATGGTTTGCTTAATGAATGTTAAAGAGATAAATGAATTTGATGCATGTGTATGTTAGAACTGATATTAATTGAGGTTTGATGAGCATGGCTAAGATTTTTAAGTAATATGAAATTGGTTTGCATTCTAGAACTATTAACTTGGACATTGACATTATCTCATTTATCATCACATTTTGGTTATGAGTTCCGACTTTCAAACTCTTCTCCATGCTTATGAATTACTTGTTTGAGAGCAAGCAATGATTTAGTTTGGGAGAGTTGATGTCTCTGTATTTTACATCTTTTAGGAATCCATTTTTATCATTGTTAGGATTATTTTTTTCTTCAATATGTTGCATTCATAGACTTTCTTAGAAAGTTTGCATCTTTAGAGTAGTTTTGCATTAACATTGCATACATGTGCATATTGGATGTGTTTCAGGTACTTAAGAATCATTTTGGGACCATGGAATCAATGAGAAGGGAGAGGAGTGTTGAAGTGGCTAGGCGACTATGTTTCTGGCGATCCAAGAAATTTCAGGATTCACCAAGTCATTGACTCAGTCATCCAGCTTGGTTTGTAGCCGAGCCAAGGACCATCCAAAACCAAGACATTTCATACTCGACCATAGCACTCGACCAATGGTCGAGCCAATATTTCCCAGCTAAACCAAAGTATTCCACTCGGCCATCCACCTCGGTTTGTAGTCGAGCCAAGATTTTCCAGCCGCATCAAGACTTTCACATTCGGCCATAGCACATGGCTAATGGTCGAGCCAAGTATTTCCATCTATCAAGATTTTTCTCACTCGACCATAAGTTGAGCCAAGCATTTCAATCGATCAAGATTTTTCTCCACTCGGCCACCTAGCTTGGTTTGTGGCTAAGCTTAAATTCATCCAAAGACCAAGACTAAACCAAACTTGGCCAATGAACTCAGTTTATGGTCGAGCTAATATTATATCGGTTTACTAACTCGACCACTAACCTAGCTAAACTAGGTGAATTCTTAATTGTTTATCTTTTAGTGGTTTAGGGTTTTCCTAAACAACTATATAAGCACTAAACCCGCCTCCTTTCAAACTTATCCTTTATTTTGTTTTCTTCTCTTAGATTTTTCTCCTTGTAATTTCCTTTCAATGTTTAAGGATGATCAAACCAATGTCTTTAATAAATCATGTTTCTTTTTTATGATTCCTGTTGATTTATGCTTATCTTAGCTTAGGGATCTGGTGCATATTAATCTTTGATTTATGTTCTGCAATTTCTGGGTCTGAGTTTATCATTTATGGGTTGTGTTCTTGAGCTTTCTAGATTTTTTATCATTGCATAAGTAATCCATTTCGTTTTTACCTTTTAATCTTGTGCAAACCTGTTAGTTTAAGATTGATCATCATGAATATCATGCTCATTTCGTTTGTGAGTTTGTTCATAAATTTTTGGGTTTATGTTCTTGCTATTTTTGAGAGTTTGATCATTGATTTTAGAATATGTTGCATTAGTGCTTTCAATACTTGTCATTCCCACTAATTTCACCATAATCTTGATGATTTGCTTAGTTATTTTATTTTCTGGGTTTTGTGATTTCGTGTTCATCATGACTAGTGAGTAGTTTTATGAGTTCTTGAGAATGGGATAGATTTGTGTTGATGCCTTGATGGATGTTTAAGCTTATTTATTCATAAATACATTATGTTTCATTGATCTTAATGCTGATTTCTTTGTGATCAACTGAAATTTGACCTTAGGCATTTCCACACCCAGAATGTGTTCAATGAAATGTCTTAACCAAATGATTTCAGAGATTTACATTTTTATCCTAAGAGATTTGTTTTTAGGGTGTTTATTGACTTGAATAGACTGTTTCTTCATGAATGGTAGGTAGTGTTCCGTTAACGAGAGTTAAGTCTGGATATTGCTGAGTTTGAAACCATTTGTCAAGAGATTGAATCTGAGGTTTATTTTCTAGAGATTAGCTCTTTTTTGAGGTAAGTTAGACATTTAGGTAGATTATAGAGGATCAATTATCATTTACCCCATCCTTAAGAACTTTCGTACTCTGATTTATTCCAATTTCATTTACTTACTTGTTCTGCAAGCTATTTATTTTGTTTAGTTCTAAAAATTGCATGCTAGGTCTTATATTTAAGTTTAGTTTCTTATTTATTCTGTTTACTTAGGATTGTTAGTTTTAAACTTCTAATTACTTGGCTTGAATAAATATGGTCTGATTACATCTAGATTGACTAATAGCATCACTCATTTGGAATGATAACCTTGTATGCTGCAATGACAATAATAGTGCATTAGGGAATTGAAGTAGTAAAACACTGAAAAGTTCTACTATCATCTACATCAGTACACATGTACGCTTTGATGTACTATACTTTCCCTTTAAAACAGATATCAGTCATTACAAGGGTAACCAAACACGCCTATACTAAAAACCTGGTACAAAAGCTTCACACAATCTGGTCCTCAAGATGGAAAATCACAAGAGCAGGATCAATCCACTACAAGAAAAACCTTCATTGATAGCATACGATTAGCGCTATTATAGGTCTTTGGTAGCGTTTTCATAAACGCTATGTATGTAGACGCTATCGTAGGGTCTCTCTTTCATAGCGTTAATTTTCAATGTTATCATACAACCAAAATATACAATACCGTTTTAATGTTTATGCTATGATAAGTACGTATATACAATAGCGGGTAAGTATACAGCGCTATGATATATCTCCATATATGATAGCTTGTTTATATTTTGTTATTAATAGTTGTTCTTATGATAGCATATATTCAATTTTGTAATGAGTTATATGATAGCTATTATTTTGTGCTATTGTATATAATATATTTGTTTTATATTTAAAATTAATTTCTAGTTTATTGTACATTTTTGTTGACCAATATTTAATAATGTCTGATTTTATATATAAGAAAAAATACAATAAAACTGTTTTCCATAAATTTAATTTTCAAAAACAAAATATTCATACAAATCTTAAACTATTAATATTCAACATTCTTCAAGTCTTACAATAAAAAAAGTCTTCACATATTGTTGATCTTCACCACATAAACCCAATACTCTTGACACCAACTTGTGAACACTTTCAAAGACTCCCTCTCTTTGACTCATCAAATCTGAAAATGAAAAAAAAAAACAAAAAAAAAAAAAAAGAAAGGGTTTATTGGTTGTTTATTATCAAAGATGGGGATCACTGTTGAATGTACATGATTATCTAACAAAGGGAGCATCGAGTGATGTTGAAGGAATGAGATGTGTTCCATGAAGCTGAGATAAAGAAATTTGAAGCTTAGTGAAGAAGGTCTATGTCTCAAATCTGAAACGTCAAAGTGGGAACAAAAATAAAGCAAAAAAAAAAAAAAAAGTTTGATAATAGTAACAAAACAAATCCTTTGACACTTGTAACAAATTCCAGAAGGTAATATAAGCAGCAAGAAGACATTTAGTTTGATAATCACTTTCATATATTATCATTTACATAGGTTATAGGAGAGAACCAGCAACTAAATTAACAACTACAATGAATTTAAGTATAATAAACAATTTTCTTGACATACGAATGAATTGTGGACGAGGGATTAACATGATCAATTGAACTAGCATTGAAAAATCTGAAATCAGATACATTTGAATGAAGTGGAAGAGCATAATAATTAACAGATGCAGAAATGACATACATTTTATTAATCAACTCCCAAATCATGAACTCGGCTTAAAAATTAATCTAGAACACTAACCTCAATGGAAAGATCACATTTTGTGTAAGTCATGAATTTGGTCTTCTTCTCAGCGGATTTCAATATCTGAAACGAGCACAAAAGGTTCTCATCAACGCACCAGCATTATCAAATTCATCCTATCAGCGAAAAACTTATAACCATCCTCCACGACCTGCCATTAGAAAGTTCATTACATTTCTTTGTTAACATAACGAGCCCAGCAGAATCATAGAGGCTCTTAACATTTTACCAGATGGGCACGACATACAAAATCTATATCATGTTTTGTGAGAAGCTCAGAGACTTTATCCGGACCAAAAGTGTATGAAACGCCTCTATCATTCATTTCCCATCCTTTAACATCTTTTCCCGGATCAGACCAGAGAAAATCACGGAGCAATCCAGTATCAGGAATCATAGTCGCGATGAAGTTGATCAACCTCGTCATCAAAGGAAGTGGAGGAGGAAAGAGAGAACATACCACACAAACTCGCCACCATTGTCACTAATTGCACAAATAGACTCAGGTTTTTTTTTCTTGGAAAATTTACAAGCCTTTAAAGCCACATTTTTACTAATCAAGCTTTTTTAACTTTTTTTTTGTGTAAAAGCAAAAAAAAGCTAGCTTTTTTATTTTTCCTTCTATATTTTGAAAGCCATCAATAGCTAGTTTTTTTGTAGTTTTTTTTATTTTTTAACTTTAAAAAGTTAAATATTTATTTTTCTTTTCACTAAATTATGTTAAATTTATTATAAATTTATATATAGTTCATTAAAACAAAAATAGTTTATAAATAATCCTTATTTTATTTTCATTCTTTTAAGGTAAATTTATAAATTATTAACTTTATCGTATTCTTATAATAAATGAATAAATTGTAAATAAATAAATAAAACTATAATAAAAAATTAAAGGTGCCCGTGACGAAATTGCTAATGCTATGTGTATTATTCGGCGCTAAACGTTCATTTAATAAATAATTTGAATTATGTTCAATAGTTTTTATGATTTTTTCTTTGAATAAATTATATATAATTGTAAATTGTAAAGTAATAAAAATAGTTAATAATTTTGAGCATACATAAAAAATAATAGGGTGTAGACTTTTATTTTAACATTACATAATTATAAATATGACATAATATTAATTTAGAAAATATTTTTTTATTATTAAAAAGTAACAGTCACAACTTTTACAATTTTGGTTACCAATCACATTTTATTATCATTTTTTTAAAGTTACAGTCGTTTCAGGCAAAATCTCTGCAGCCAAAAATTAACAGTAAAAGCCAACAGTAACAGTCGTTACCAATCAGGCCCTCAATCACTGCTATTCGCCAAAGGAAGTGGAGGAGGAGAGGGAGAGATGTTGTTGAGAACGAAGGTTTTACGAAGAAAAGGAAAAAGAAGCATTTAATATCTACCGTTAGATTAAATAAATCAACGGCTAATAATAAAACTAAGAGTAATCTTTGTCTTTGTAGATTGACAAATAAAAATATTCTATTATTTAAATGTGTTTTATTGGTTTATAATTAGAAAAAAAATCTTAGACTTCAAAATTAATTTATAAAAAATATTTTTATGTATCAAATTAATTTATAAAACTTTATTTATTATATATTAGTCTCTAATCATTTTAAAAAACTTAAGCTTTTAGGGTCTATGATTGATGGATTTTAGGATTTAGGTTTTATAGATAAACATGTTATAAAGTTTAGGGTATAAGCTTTAGGATGTAAGCTTTAGGGTATAAGTTTAATATATCCAATTTAGGATTTAAGATTTGAAATTCTTTGTAGTTTTTGTGAAAACTAATAGAAATATTCCGTTTCACGTTTGATTGAAAAATAGTGAATAATTTGTTATAAATATGGTTTTTAGGGGTAGAGCTTTGTAGAATATAACCTATATGTTCATGTACTCTAAGACATAGTTTTAGATACAAGGATTAATCACCAAATCTTATATGATTTTGAGAAAACAGAATTAAAAAATATTGTTGTTATTATATATGAGATATTTTTAGGGTCTAAGACTTGAAAGTTTAAAGTTTAGAGTTTTGAATCAACATGTTGCTAAATATTTAGTGTTTTAGAGTTTAAGGTCTAAGATTTAGAAATGGTATTATAAGTTTAAAGTATCCAAAAATAAAAGCTTTATTTGTTTTGTTTTATTTATGAGTTTATATATATTTAAGAATTAATATGTGTTATAAATATAAAACTACTAAAATAATTAATTTTAACGTTAACTTTTTTATTTTATATTATTAATACTAAATATCCAATTGTGTTGAAAAAAATAAAAAATGATAAACTATTATTAGTTACTTTGGTTTATTTTTGATCTTTTTATATGTGGTTTATTTGTTGTATTACAAAAAATAAATTATACAATTTTTAAGAAAATAAAAGTTGAATTACAAAACTATTATAATATTCAATTTAGGTTTTAGGGTGTATAATTAATATCAAATTTAAGATTTAGGGTCTAGTTGTTAAAAAAATTAAAAAATAGTTTTGTTTACATAATTGCAACCCATCAAGAAATATCACAAGATTGAACAAAACTTGAGATGTTATAACATGATTTCATACATTGATAAATTCGTTGCCTGAGGCGAGTATCATTTTTCCAGGAATGGTCGTCGACAAACAGCAGTGAGATCTGTGGATTCTTATCGCCGCAACAGCATTTGAGAACTCTTCTCAAGCCTTCTTTCCCAATTATAATTAAATAATAAAAAGTTGTGTGATTAGAAACGTAATCCACAAATTATTATATTTTAAACTTTAGGATTTCAAAATATTTGAGAATCAACATGTTGCTAAATATTTTAAGTTTTAGAGTTTAGTGTCTAAGATTTGGAAATGGTATTATAAGTTCAAAATATCCAACTTTATTTTATTGTTTTATTTATGAATTTTAATATATTTATGGATTAGATTTAGATTTATTGTTTTATTGTTGGTCAAGATTTAGGTTTTTGTAATTTAGGGTATAAAATTTATATATTATATAATAAATATTAAAATATTTAATAAAAATAACAATAACAGCAGTTGTTCCAAATTACTCAACAAGATAATAACAACGACATCATACGTAAGTTATGAATCCGAAATCTCTAGGACTTTATGTGTTATGATCATACATAACAGTAGTTGTTCCAAATTGCTCAAAATATATCTTGGAATCGTTTTCTGTAACCGAAGAAGGTAATCCTCCAACAAATATCTTCCTTGTTCGAGTTAAACCACTTGGTGAACCTGGAATTCTACTGCTATTGCTTCTATTTACCATTTGATCATCTATAGGAACAACTTTCTTAGCTTCAACCTGATTCATTTAAAAAAATGTAGTTCTTGAAGTTCTAAGATTCGAAAACTAGTTACATTGTACAAAATCAAAAGTGTCCCAAGAGATTCCACCAATGAAAAGCTTATCATTATCAGATTGCATTTGCTCTCTCTCTCTCTCTCTCTCTCTCTCTCTCTCTCTCTCTCTCTCTCTCTC
>OVBE01008007.1:688-18429 GCA_900406425.1 Iberis pinnata
TTGCCAATCTGTCCCCAGAAACCAAGGCAAGAGAAGGCGACGAGGCTGGTGATACCAAAAGCGCAGACATCTGACAATACAATGTAAAAAGGAGACGCAAAGCACAGTCGCATAGAAAAGAGAACTCGGCACATGACACTAGATCTGGAGTCAGCCACCATTGACGGCGACGAGAAGAAGATGAAGACAAGAGAAACCGCGAGACAGCTAGACGATGAGAGCTAAAAGGAAAATGAAAGAAGAAAGGAAAAGGCGAGACCGACTGCCACAGAGAAGGCACGACGGCCACCGATCTTAATCGGATCTGAAAAAATGAAGGACGGCGGTGCTCTCTTCTTTGAGAGAAAACCCTAGTTTTTTTTGTTATTTTGTTATAGTTTTATTTTTTGTTAAAATTTGAGAGGATGTTTATTATAACAAATTTTAGGTGTAAAAATAAATCAAAATGGCAAAAATGTAGTTTTTTCAAAAACTCAGGTGTTTTTGACCTTTTACCTAAAATGTTGGGTTAGTCTAGTCATGGGTGACGTCGAGGGTCAAGTAAGTTATTAACGCAAAATGTTGGGTTACTCTGACTAATTTTCTCATAATAAAATAATCAGTACAAATTAAAAGTCTTACATTATTTTAAAATACGAATAATTTTTTTAAACTACTTTGATGGATCAGATGAGGAACTTCCAATGTTTTCTCTTCAGCTGCAGCTAATATTGCATCCAAATTCTTTTGATAAGCTCTAAATATTTTTTTTAACCGTCACTTCTCTAAGAGAAACCATAGGAGCAGGAAGATAAACTAACATGAAATATGCAATTATAGCTATAACCTAACAAACAAAAATGAAGCAAAAATAATAGTGAATCCACTTAGGAAGAGATTACAAATTTACAATTGACAAAGCTAATGAAATAAGTTTTGTCTTTTTTTTCAACAACATATATATATATATATTAACTAGGTGAAGAGTTTGATACAATAAGGAGAGTTACTTCTCCTAGCAAATGTTGATAATATATCAGAAACATGATTATGATCTCTAGGGATATACCAAAAAACATTTTACAGAACACAACCTACTAAGAGATATAATATCCATAAATAAAATAGTATCCGCCTGATGCCATATTTTAGAACGGATGATTCCTTGAGATTTGGTGAGTTCTTGTTGAAGAATTTAACAAAATCCTGGCAATCGCTGTTAATGACAACATCCTTGTAGCCTGTTAATTTGGAGTAATGCCTCATGCAGTGCTATTGCTTCTGCTTGAAATGAGTTGAGAGTCGATAACATATAAATATATCCTTGCATTAACAATTTATCATCATGTACGAGGATCCATCCGATTCCAATATTATCACTCGAAGAAATCCATTAAGCATCACTATGGAGTTGAAGATATGTTGAAGGAGCTTTCCTCTGGATAGATGTGTGCTGGCTAGAGCGTTGATTCAGTGTAAATTTATCTAGCTGCGCTTTTCTGTACTGAGTAGCATTCATAATTTCTCTATTAATAAGATCATGAATCCCCTAATGGTAATTATCAAACAACTTTTCAATCCTTAGCTTCTATATACGCCACAACACATAAGGAGCTAGTGAAATATGTTGACTTCCTTGATCATCTGCAACATCAACAAAAGCATTTAAATTCAAGATATAAAACATGTTGTTTAGTACATCAAGACTAAAATTTCCTATGCATAAGCCCACGAAAGGAGCCAACTGCCAGATTTATTTTGAAACCCGATAGTGAAAAAACAGATGATTAAGAGTTTCTTCATATTCTCTACATAATAAGCACATTAGATCCACTTTAACTCCCCTATGATTAAGTTCATCAGCTGTTGCAATTCCAATATGAGTAAGTTTCCATAAGAAGAATTGAATCTTTGGTTGAATCTTAAGCTTCCACTTAGTGTTTGATACATCTATGATAGTTTCTGGGATCATTGGAGAGTGATGCATGGAGTTTGCCAAATGGTAAGCTGATCTCCAGAATGGACAATCACTTTCTGGAAATGGAGAAAGTCTTAAAGATTTGACTATAGTTGCCTCATCTGGATACAAAACTGCTTGTAATTTGTTGTCTCACCAAAATTTTCCAGATTCATCCATTAAGCTTGCAACAGTCAGTTGAGGATCAAGAAACATATGCTCAGATGGTTGGGCTCGTGAGAAAATTGGTTTAGGAATACAATTATCCTGCCAAATATGTATCTTTGTTCATGTGCCAACTATCCAACAGATCCCTTGTTTCAAAGTGGCCATACTCTTCATAATACTTCTCCATCCATGGCTGGGACAACCTTTGAGAGTAGCATCAAAAAGACATTGGTTGTGATAATACTTAGCTTTGAAGACAGTGGCTACAAGTGAGTTTGGATTTGTAAGCTAGCGTCATCCTTGTTTAGCTAACATAGCTATATTGAATATCCTCATATCTCTAAACCCAAGACCTCTCTGAGCTTTTGCCTTAGTAATTTTTTACCATGAATCGCAACTTATCTTTTGTTGTTGAAGATTAGCTTGTCACCAATATCTTTTCACAAGATTTGTAATTTGCTTAGTTGTCCTCTATGCCAATAAGAAGCAGGACATGGTATATGAAGGTAATGCTGTGACTACTGCTTTGATCAATGTTTCTTTGCCTGCTGTGGATAAGAATTTAGATGACCAACTTCCTAACCTCTTTCTAACTTTATTCACAATGTAGGTAAATTGCTCAAAATTATTTCTACCAATCACTTCAGGAAAACCTAGATACTTTCCTAATCCTCCTACTTTGTGAATACATGTTAGGTCTTGTAATGCTTGCTTGATTGATTGAGGGCAATGACTATTAAACAAAAGACCGGAGTTGGCAAAGCTCACATGTTGACCAGACAAATTCTCATATATTCTAAGCCTATTCAATAAATACTGACATTCACTTTCCTCAGCCTTACAAAACAGAAGGCAATCATCCGCAAAGAGCATATGGGATATTGATGGGCCATTTGAACTTGCATTGAAACAATGAATGTGCTTCATATGGACTAAGTCTTGCAATGAAATGATAAACCTTTTGAAACTAAAAGATAAAGATGAGGGGATATAGGATCACCTTGTCTAATTCTACATTGAGGATGAATGAGGCTCACTGGCTGTCCATTAATGAGCACTGAAAAGAGATTGTTGTTAAGCAAAGTTGGACCCATCTACATAATTTATCTACAAAACCCAATTTATGAAGCATGAAATCGACAAACTCCTAACTAACTTTATCAAAAGCCTTTGTAAAATCAAGTTTCATAGCCATAAAGTTATGGAGCCATTTCCTGGTTTTGAGAGAGTGTATCAGCTCATGTGCTATGAGCACATTATCAGATATCAGTCTCTCAAGGATAAAAGCATACTGATTTTTCGAAATGATGGAACACATCCATGGTTTTAATCTATTTGACATTATCAGCTTATAAGCCACATTAGCCAACTAATTGGCCTATAATCTTTTGGATGTTGGGCTTATCAATTTTAGGTATAAGGCATAGGAAGGTATGGTTTAGCTTAGGGTCCAAATAGTTTTGGTTAAAAAACTTTTGAATGAAAGCTGTAAGCTCAGGCTTAATTAAGTGCCAATGGTGTTTGAAGAAACTAGCATTGAGACCATTCGGGCTAGAGGCCTTATCTCCATTCATTTGGTGCAGGGCTGAATAAATTTCCTCATCTGTGACTTCTGCCGTAATAATAAGGTTCATTTCATTGGTGACTCGGGGCAGTAAATTATCAAAAACAGAGAAGTCTGAAGGTTTAGAGTGAATATGCTGTGAAAAAAGATTAGTGAAGTAGTCAAAAAAGACCTGGTGAACTTTAGAAGTTTCATGATGTAAAGTGCCTGAGTCATCCTCAATTGCATGGATTTTGTTAATATGCCTATGTTCCTTCATCCTTTCATAGAAATAAGTGGTATTCTTATCCCCATATTGTAACCATAGAGCTCTACTTTTAGTTCTATAAAATTGTTTCTCCTCTCTGTAGGCTATTCTTAATTGAGTCTTCAACATGGCAATATATTGATAATCATGTACACCTCCTTCATATGCCTGATGAAGTTTGTTTTGTAGCTCTTGAAATTGTTGTTGCGAATTTGATTTCTGAGACTTCTTCCAATGACATATGCCTTGTCTACATACTTTTAAAGCATCAGAGAATTGTTGTGGAGGGATTGAAATACACTGAGATTTCCAGACTTGTTGAATTACTGCTGATAAGTTTTGATTCTCTTTCCACCGATTATCATATCTGAAAATTGCAGGTCCTGACCATCTACAAGAAGAAGTATCCAATAGATTAGGCCGATGATCAGAAGCTCCCCGTGGAAGTAAGCTTAAAACAACACCATGAAATTTATCAATCCATTCCACATATGCCATTGCTCTATAAATGTAAGTCTTACCTATATAAGAGGATCTATGATCCACCCAAGTTTATTTACCTCCATGTGTACGAAGATCAAACAGTCCCAGCTTCAGTATGAAAGATCTAAACTCAATAACAGAAGCCTCAGATCTTTTCTACCCCTTTGCTTTTCTTCTTGTTCTTTTATATCATTGAAATCTCCTAAGTACAGGGATATATTATCACCAGAATTGGAAGCACCAGCATCAACACTCAAAGATTGCCAAAATCTGGTTATAGTAGTCTTATCAGGTGGCTTATAAATATATATTAACTTAGTATATACATCATTTATGCGTAACCAGAATTGATTAAAATTGGGGGAAGAGACCACTAGAGGCTGAAGGTCTATATCACCTTTCCAAAAAACAGTTTCATCCTTTTTACCAATAGGAGGATGAGTAATATTGTGCTGATAACCTAGGTTACAGCCTATACGCTTAAGAAAATTGTCACCATTCATTGTTTCCGTTAGAAATATAACATCAGGTTGATATATATGCCTGATGAAAAAAGTTTTGTCTATATTCTTCAAATTTGTCTACAGTTCAACCATAAAAGGCATAGATCATTGACAAGAAGTAACACCTATGCTAAAACTACAACTTTCTAACGCAACAATGAAAAAACAATCTAAAAGCCAATTCCTTTAGTATATGTTTCTATTGAATTTATCAAACCTCGGTGAAGATTCCAACACCACATTCCATAGCTAATTTAGCTAAGAAGAGATCATAAGCTAAGTGTCTTTCTCTAAATCCACAAAACTGCATAAGCCATCTCATGGGTGGTTCATATCTTAAATTCTGCAATTCAGATTACTAAGGACTTGCTTTACTTACCCAAGTAATTTTCTTTTGGAGAGAATCTCAGTCTAGGAGGGTTCAGCTAGAGCATCAGAGAGACATAATAACTCGAAGATATGGCAGATGAGGATGCAACATACTTGTCATCATGTTCAAGAAGTCCCCATTCTTCGTCATGGACATAAGACGGGTCTTTACAAGAGAACCAATATCCGTCATTTACAGCAGAGAAAGAAGATATGGCAAATACAAAAACAACATCGAATAAGGGAACAATCAAACCATATTAGCATAAAGGAGACAATCTCAAATATTGTGAACATACAAGTGATCTGCACATACTTTAACAAATAACCATAGAGAAACTAAGCATTTTTGTGACATGGAGTTACTCTTATCGTCTGTATAAGTAGACAGTAGTTCTTTATTCATACCATCGACACAATTGCAGCCGCTAAATCCTTGGGAAGAGTCTCTAATCTAGTCCCATAATCTACCAATAAAACTATTGCCTCCTTCATGTTCTTATCTTCGTCCTCGCCACTATTTTTATCACCATCGTTCTTACCTTCGTTGCCACTTCCACCACCTCTTTCGGTGTTATCAGAACTGTCGTTATCAATTGAGGCATAGAAAACAGGGGATTCAGAGACGCAATAGTGGACATAGATGGACTTTACAGAGACTTTGGAAGAGGAAGAAGAGAAGTTTATGAGAGGAAGCGAGTTGAGGCCATGAGATATTAGAATCAGGGATTGATTAAAAAACTTAGCAAGTGAATTGCAACTACATGCAATTTTTGAGGCCGATTTTGGACCGCAAAAAAAAAACATGCGGAAAAATAAAAAAATTTGGGATAAGAAGCAGGTATTTGGAAAAAAGAGCCATCTTTTAGCTACTACAAATTTAAAATTATATTAAAAATATTTATCTCAAATCTACCGTTAATTTAGAGATTGTTGTGTGACTACATTAAAAAAATATACAGATAGTCTAAAATTCATCACTAAAATAGAATTATGTATTAACACTCAAAATTATATTTTTACTAAATTAAAATTATGTTTTATAAGTTCTACCAAACCATGCCATTGGGATTATAGGCTAAAAAAAGGCTACAATGTCATTTATGGGAATCCAAACCATGACATTGAGATTATAGGTACGTGGGATGTAGTCATTGTGCCACACACCTCTTTCAAAAATATGTTAACACTGCTTATATATATATTCAGTTGCAAATAAATTGCTAACTAGTTACACTATAGTTAAGTTAGTCACAAAGTGTGTATTAGCAATTAAAATTATTTTCTTATTAAATTAGAATTATGTTATATAAGTTCTAGCACATATACTAATGATTTATACATGATTAATGTATAAATTCTACTAGTCAATAATATTATGATAGAACAATACTAAACTTATAACATTTGTTCATACATAACATTAAGTTATGTTGAATGTTTAGAATATATATATGAATAAGTCATATGCAAAATTTTGAAATTTTTTGAAAAGGAACATACATATAACCATTTTTCATAAATATTGTTGATATAATAATATATATAGAAAATATTTTTATTCAAGAAACATGCAGTCCCAAAAAAGTCTTAAATTTAACGATTGATTTGTGATCACATACCAAAAAAATAATAATAATACATGTAGTCTCAAATCAGTCGCTAATTTAAAGACTGATAAGAGACTGCATGATAAAAAAGGCTACACTGTCATTAGGGTTAGGCTTAATATCCGAAATTCGGGTTCTGTTCAGGTTCGGATGGAGCAAAAGCCTCCTTCTGATTCCAAAGCTCACCAAAACGACACTCCATCTGCACAAAACAAATCAAAATAAAAATGGGCCAAGACAGGACCAACCCAAACAACAATGGAAAATCAAGCCCAAGAAGAATAGTGTCATATTCTTTGTCAAAAAAAGACGAAAACATAAAGCTCCCGCGTGTGAGCTGTAGTACAAATTTTACAATGCCAATACACAACAAATTTGGTTGTCTCAGCTCACAAGATGATTGAAGACAAGTATCAATAGATCTTATTCTCGCTCTTTGTATAAAATCTAAGGCTTTGTAAAACTTTCAATTAACAAGAAATGGATAACAATCTTTAAAGAAAAACTCTCTACTTTTCTATTCTCTTCACTATCAACGGATTTGAAGATATATCTCATCTTAAGCTATTAACATATAAAGTTATATCTTAGATTAAAGAGACATGATTCACTATTATATGATCAAGAGAGAAGAAGCGGCCATTATGATGAAAGTAGACAAAACATTCTACTCCAGTTTATAAATGTAAAAGTACATAAAATCGACATAATCTAAATTTTAAATGTAATGTATGGATGAATCAAGTATATGATCTGATTTTTTAAAAAAGATAAAAGCTCGTGCTTATAACGCATTATGAATGATTATTTGAATAATATGTTTGTGTGAAAGATATCGATATTTTTTACATATAAAATGTACGAGAGAATATGAGAGAGTGGAATAGTGAATATATATATGTTCACCACTCGTCACATGGTATATATATATATATACATATATACGTGTGTGTGTGTGTGAGAGAGATTTTACACATAAGACAAAATTACTTCAAAATTACTACTAAATGTGAAATAAGATATAGATAGATAAGCAGCAATGTTTTATAACAGTTCAATTTGAATAGTAAAGAGATGGATTTTGTGGAAAGATAGTGTGGGTTGGTTGTATACGTTTTTTATATATTTTATGGGGTTGTATATGTTGGCGTAATTATAGTGGACATTAGTTTCCTTAAAATAAAAGAATTTTAAAGCGTTTTGATGTGCATATGTAAGAAAGCCTTAAACTAAAATATAAGGTGTTAGGTGGAAATATGTTTCTTGTGTAGAAAAAAAACCATTTGCAAAATAATATTGTATGCCAAAATCCCTTAAAATCAGTGAGTGTTAAATGATTCAATAATTTACGTAATATAGTTATCAAAAAAAAAAATTACGTAATATCTCTTTTTCTATCTTTTTTTAGTTTTTTTTTATTAAAAATGACGAATAATTCCACAAAATACCATAAAAAAAAGATTACTTTGATGAAAAAAAAAAAAAAAGATTACTTTTTAAAAATACCACTCTCAGTTATTACAAAAATACCATCAAAATGTTATCTTTTTCAAAAATACCACAAACATAAAAATTTAATTTTAAGAATTTAAAGTTTGTGCCAAAAAAAGTTTAAATTATAATTTTTTTATTTGGTTCACAAGTTAGAGTTTAAAGTTTAATTTTGAAAAGGTTAATATTTAACTTTGAGGAATTACGATTTAAATTTGAAGTTTTTAAGTATTTTTAGAAAAAATACATTTTTGTATTTTTAAAATAATTAGTAATGTGTGATATTTTTAGTCTAAACTAGTGATATTTTTGAAAATCCAAAAAAAAAAAAAGATAATACTTAAAACTTATTGAAGATAAGAATGAAAGAAAAGGATAACATGTGTAGAAAAGAAATAAAACAGAAAATAGAATCTTTTTTCAAAAGAAGCAAGTAATGTCTATATTTCATTGTTGGCAGTTTGGCACAATCACATATTTCCATTTTTCATGAAAATACATTTCATTCACAAAAAAATAAACATATAAAATAGGAAGATACACACGCATAGTTGGAATGCACATTTTTCTACTTTTTATGGAGAAAAAAAACAAGAAACAAGTTTATAAGGAGAAACATCTTTTTTAGTTAATATTGGATGCATCTCCTAATGGTTATTCGAGCACTAAACTGGTACAAAATCAAGACTTTAATATGAGTTACGATAAATAAAAAAATGCGTTTTATATATATAACATATGTGTGTGTGTGTAAAGCTTCTAATTATCTCTCGTGATGCTAGTAGCTAGCTTGATTAGTGACAAAAAGATGGCTCAACGACCACAAAATAATCGATTAAGAGTGAATAAGAGTGGTAAGTACATTCGAAAGAGTATCTTCCACCATCTAAAAGCCGCACCTCAGCCGCAAGTGCAAGTGTACATCATACACAAGAAGGACTTCAAGAGCATTGTTCAGCAACTTACGAGTTGTAATTCAAGTGAGCTTTTAACTCAGGACCCTCCAAATCATCATCATACCTCATCTGTTCCTCCTAGTGCCATGGCAACTCAAGAGGATCCTGATGTCTCTTTGTATATGCGTTATCTTCAAAGCATACTCGAAGAAGACTCATCAGAATCTCACGGAGACCAATTTCAACAATCACTTGATCATGAGTATCAATCTCATATGCAGACTCAAGCTTACTCACAACCTCCTCAAGCTCCTATACATCATATGTCACAGTCCAATGTCATGTTGCCTGATACTTTGTGGTTCAATGGCTCACCCCAAGAAATGAACGATGCGTACTCATTGCAATCAACAAGAATTGAGTATCCTAATCCACCTTCTCCAAACTTCATGTTTTCGTGTATGGCTCAACCTGGAGTTCTTGGCTCGGATCTAGGACGCTATTAGCTTCACAAGTACTCATGATCTCCGTCACTAGCACATCTTCAGATGTTTCTCAACTTCTTAGAGAATTAAGAGAATGGTGATGATAACATGATGATATGTACTTTCTTGTAATAAGAATATTTGTGTGGCTTTATCACTAAATTAATCAAATTTCTCTTGTATCTTATGAGTAGTAATTTTGTACACAATCATTAACAATAGTTCTGGACATTCAGTTTTATTTTTTAGCTTTTGTTGAATTGAACCGAAATCAATTTGGAACTCGTTCGGTTTTCATTGATTTGGTCCAGCTTTTCAGCTCAAAAATCTTAAAATATATTTCGGTTCAATTAAATTTTGATTAATTTTTCAATTATTCAACTAATTTTAGCAAATTCGGTCGGTATGATTAATATAGTATAAAATAAAATTGTTCCTATAAGCCAAAAACCAAATTTACAGAACCAAACTAAATTTGGTTAAGTTAAAATGCCCATCCATAACCAATAACATTAGAACAAAACAGATTGGTTATACGAAGTGAACCAAAACCTTGGTTTAATAAAATGGAAGCTCAAAGCACCAAACTTAGAAGCAAGAGACAGAAGAAACAGAGAGAGGGTAAGAGAAGCTGTTGGCATATTGAAAAGAGAGAGTTTGTCCAGGGTCAAGAGGTTGACCATCGTTGACCAGACAATCGTCATAGTAGAGTCGACGGAAGACTCTAGGGTTAACTAGTCTAACGGAGCTGAACCAGCCACAAGTTAGATGGATCTCTGCAATTCTGCAACCAGAGACGCAAGCGTTGAAAATCTCAACGGTAAATGCAGGAACTCCGTTAGGAAGTGGAACAGTGGAGCCTTGAAAGACAACAATGTCTTCTTTTGAGCAACCTTGTCCCATCCTATTGCTCACATCTTCAGTGTTACCTAAAACATTGACAAAAACTAAGAAGAAGAGACACAATTGGTAAAGGCGTTCCATTCTCTTGCACTTGCAAAACATGTTGGATGTGTATATATATATACAAGTATGCATGTTAGGTGATTGCATGCATGTCTGTTGGGTATATTGGACCTATCAACTCTATCTACCTCGAGATTCAGACTGGACATAAATATCACCATTCACCATTCTTTTGTTAAAAAGAGGCTGACAATAAGTAGTTGAGTCATTAATTATACAAATCACCTATCAAAAATAACCAGATATGAAACAAGCCTGATATCAAATGTTGAAATTTACAAAAATAAATCCCAAGCATCTTCCATTTTACAAGACTTTATCCTAAAGGCTATGTAAGGTGGAGGATGCGTGGGATTTATTTTCTTGTTTCACATAAGATAAGAGAGACTTTCAAACAAGTCTCTAATCGCTTATTAAATTTTAGTGACCATATACTAAGGCTCCAAATTCTAAGATCAAAGATCAGTATCAATCCCTACCGAAACTTTAGACATTAGATCTAATCTTCATCGTTTTACCCTGGCATCATACTTCTTCATTAAAATCTAAAAAAAAACTCAATATAGCTGATCCAAAACATCAAAACTTTTCTGTGTGAGAGTTTAAGGATTAACCGTACCTGCAGATGAAGATCGCGATTGATCGATGCATGTTGATTGACAAGAATCTCTCAGATTCGGCGTACCCTAACTGGAGTGATAGTATCTTTATAACCCTAACCGGTTATATAATGTTCTAAATTTATTAACTTTGTTTTTATTCGGCTGTATAAATTTATTAACTCAGTTTTTATTCGGTTGGATGCCCTAATTACATACACTACTACAAAGAAATACGGACAAATCTACATATCTGTCGATAATCCATCGATTATTAGATTAAACTGATAAATTACAGATTGATACAGTATATCGGTTCTAAATAGTTAGTAATAAACTTTTGTCGATAATCCGTTACAAAAAATAGACGGATTATCAATAAAATATGACATACGGTTAACCGAAGGCTTTATCCGTCAAATTTATTTACTTTCGGTAACGTCGATAACCGTTTGATATTTTCGACGGATTATCGACGGAAAACAAAAAAAAATTCAAAAATTTAATTAAAAATAATTGTTTTATGAAAATTAAATTAAAAATATTCATAAAAATTTTAAATATTCTTAAAATATTAAAATTGTAATTATACAAAACGAGAAACATATGAAACTAGTTTTGGAAACGCTTTCATCCTATCATGTGAATCCCGCATCTCCTCCATCTGAGCGTCGCGCTCCGCTTGTAAGGCATTTATCTCCTCTATCTCATTCGCTTGTACATCCTTCATCTCCTCCATCTTTTTCTTCATTCTCTTCATCTCCTCGTCCTTTCTCCTCAACTCCTCATATGATCCTTTGCAGCTCGAGATACCGATCCTGGGAAGCAATAACCGGCCATATTCCCGAACCCGAACACCCAGCCCTTGGACTTCCTCGTAGTCTGAAACAAACATAAAAACAATATTGTATTAATATCACTAATTAATATGCAATAGTGTGTAATTAAATTTAAATATTATTTACTTGAGTCACTACTTTATATTGCGTCTCAAGGGGGATGTCGTTGCCATCCTCAGATATCTGAGTAGATCGGATCTCCTCGAAAAAATTTTAGACGTATCGACCAATTCTTGAGCTAGCGGGTCCTGAATTTCTCCAGTCGTCTTGTTCGTTTGTAGATCCTCGATAATCTCAATGGGCGACGGCTCGTGTCCACTCTTAATATGTTGTTCAACAGATAAGAGCTTAATGTTACATAGTATTAATTAAAACAAATAATTAACTATATTAAAGTTTTCAATCATATCATATTAGATTGTCGGGTGAATGAATTTCTAGCACCAGTGTTGCTAGTCGACATCCCTTACCTTTTCAGTCGCTACACCAGTTCTTCTTGTTTTTTGTAGACTTTGTTTAGTCTCTTCTTTTTTTCCAGTACGCTATGAAGAGCCAGTACGCTATGAAGAGAGTAAGGAGAGTTTGGGGCATGTTCGTGTGTTTCTTTCCTGTCTTGTACCAGACGTCCTTCCACAAATATATGTGGTTAGTGTAAGTACTCGCCGCTTTAGCCTTGAACTCTCTCCGTATTTCAGGGGTAATAACAAGTCTCCAGTTGAAATTTTGTTGTATGATTTAAAAATTTAATATTATTAAGTATATATTTAAGTTAATATTTAAAAATTTTCTTACCGCAAAATAATATAACCAAAATTTCTTGTCCTCTGGGCACATGTCTGTAAACTTCGGATACATTACTTCCAGAATATTGTGCTGAAAATCGAGAAAACATTATAAGTAATCATTAATTAAAACATATAAGTAGATTGTATTGAAATAATTAAATTAATACATGCAATGGCTTCGTGAACATCTTTTGAAGGAGATGCTCAAATGCAAATGGGAGAAAGTGTTGCATCACTACATGACAATCATGACTCTTCATACCATTGAACTTATCTTGTCCGATATCAACACAATTTCTCAGATTAGATGTGTATCCATTGGGGAATCGGACCCTTTGAATGATCCAGTGAAAGAACTCATTATTGACATTCTTAGGTAATCTAAATGCAGGAATTGGACATCTCCCATCGTCCGTGATATGAAGCTAAGGACGAGAACAAATGTCCAGAAAATATAATCTAAACTTAAAAGGTTTTTGATTTTTCCTTGGACATTAAGCACGATATTCATAATGTTTTCGAAGACGTTCTTCTCAACATGCATGACATCTAGATTATGCCTCAACCAATGTGTTTCCTAGCAAATCCCAAAATATGCTTTTATTGTGCCAATTATGATTTTCTCTGTAACTATCATAATGGGCATGTCCATTCCCACCAACATTAGCATCATTGGTAATCTTGACACCAAAATAGAGAATTTGCTTTGATATATCTATACCATCTATTCAGCTGGTGGACCTTCAACACATCTCTTCTTTGTGAATAACATAGTTGATCGACGATATGGATATTTTGGGACAAAAATATTCGGTGACAATCAAACCAACATGTTTTTCTTCCATTCTTCAGTTGGAATGAGTTTGTGTCATCATTACAATATGGACATGCTAGTCTCCCATGTGTTGACCATCCAGATAACATTCCATATGCTGAAAAATCGCTTATAGTCCACATAAGAACCGCACGCATCTTAAAATTTTGTTGTAGCGACACGTCATACACCTCTTCCCCATACTCCCATAATGTGTTCAAATCCTATATCAATGGTTGCAAAACACGTCAAGCGCTCGTTTCGGATGCTCTGGCCCATGTATAAGAACTGAGAGAAATAGAAACTCTCGGTTCATACACAAAGATGGCAGCAAATTCTAAGGTGTCACAATGACTGGCCAAGGAGAATATTATCTACCATGCTTCCTGAATGGGCTGATCCATCTGTACTTAATCCGAGATAAACATTTCTTATCTCGCATGCAAAATCCGGATAAGTAGACTAAAATGACGCCAAGCTTCGGCATCAGAAAGATGTGTAATCTCTATATCAAATCTATGCTCAGCATGCCATCTCATTGCCGCAGCTGTTCTCTTAGACTGATACAATCTTTTCAGCCTATCGATTAGTGGCATATACCACATCCTCTTGTAAGGCACTGAAACTCTACCCCATGTATCCTTATACCTTGGTTTGCGGCAATATCGACAAGTCGTCTGGTTTTCATTGCGTCTCCAAAAAAATCATATAAGTGCCGATGCACACGTCTATAACTTGATACAGCAATCCAAACCCAACTTTTTTTGTATCTCGTAATATGAATCAGGAGCATTGTTATCTTCTGGCAATATATCCTTCACAAAATTGGCTTTTGCGTCAACTGCATCCTCAGGAAAACTATAGTTTATCTTTATCCTCACCTACCTACTTGCAGATGACAAAGGCGAATGACCATATCCACATCCTCTATTTAATGGCTCATCGGTGCATCTAGCATATCAAAAAACTATCGTGGTTCTAAATTAGTTTCTTCATTCGAAACTTGCGCCAACTCTATATTTTCTCTATAAACATCATTAACCATTTGAACCTTAGGTGCCCCAAAATATAATTTCGTTGTAAGTTCCTCTATCCTATCGGCCAATAGTTCGCTATTGCTACTACTAACAACAATATCAGGTCGTTCTCCATGTAAATACCAAATCTTATAACTCGACATAAAACCACTCACATATAAGTGATTCCATACTAAATCTATCTTTATATCGTGATAATTCTATCATAAAGAACATGGAGAAAACTTACAACTACTTTTTTTCCGAGGTTGTCGACATGCTAATTCCATGAACTCTATAACACTATATGCATATTCCTCGTTCAAAAGCTTTGTCTCAGAATTTATTCTTTCACCATCCATCCATGATCGAAAACAAGGAGGAGTATATATTTTATAAGTTTGTTTGTGAATTAAGTTGTGAAGTTGAGAATGGGAGGGGTGTTGAATTTATAGAATTATTTATCGACAGAATTCCGACGGATGTTCCGTTGATATCTACGAATATAGTCGTTGACAACGACGACTAAAACGGTTAGTTTTGAATGGGAAAAAATTCGTCCGGAATATCGACCGATTAGTTACCGTCAGTAAGTGTTTGTCGGTTTTCCATCGGTTAAAGCGACGAATATTAGTCGTTGATAATTTTACCGACGGAATGTTTATTCGTCTTGTGTTTCCGTCTGAATTTTTTACATATTCTAATTCGTCGGTTTCTCCGGTCATAAATTGACTTGTTTTCTTGTAGTGATAGGGCTCTTTTTGTCGTGTGAGTATTATTAATATTAAAAGTGTAGCTACAACTTAAAAACGGAGGAACAACGAGAAATCCCCCGAACAAACAAAATAAAGCCTAAAAGAGAGAAACTATCCCATAACAAGGGAATCTAGAATGAAAACAAAAGGAAAACAAGAAACAACAATAAACCACAACTATCGAACGCAATGAACCAAGCGAGCCAAAATGAATTACGAGAACCTGAATTAAGAGCCAAAGAACTGACTAACATGAGTCTTGAGAGGCTACCAGTTATAAAGAGACTTAACTCATCGAGATAATAGACTCCATCCATCCTTTAACTCCACACGAACTACATCTCTAAAACCACAAGAACCACGCTTTAGAAGATGAACCCGCAAAGCCGGCTGGAAAAGTAGCTATGCCACACCGTCAAACATATCCTTGCACATTCTGAGCCCACCTCTTTACTCGGAACACCCCAAGAACCGAAGAACAAAACTACTTACCAAAGAGATCTATAAACAAGACAAGCAACCACAACCAACATCGAACCACACGAGCTACTCCATAACGCACTAAAGCCATGAATGAACTAATACTAACACACACCAAACAGCTACAATAGTAAAAGAAGGATAGCAACACAACAAAACCACATCCTTAACCCAAACCAATTCTAGCCTAAATCAACCTGGGAAAGACGCCAGCTAAAGCCAAAGCTACCGGAAAATGAACTACAATAGGAGATAAGACGTGCCAGAACACCGCAGATGATGGAAAGGACCACAACACAGACTCGAAATCTGATAAGAAACGGCAGCCATAAAGCAGGTAAAACCACCGCAACAAAGAAAGGATTCACGCTAACAAAAGCGTCTGTACCGTTGAGCAAAGGAGTCTGACGGTCGCTTCAACCATGAATACCCGCACCGGACCTTTGGGAGCACCAAACCACCAGGTGATGCCGCGAGCAAGACCTAATCTACCGGAACGAGACATAGGAAAGCCGAGGAGATAGACGTCTAAACTATGGAGATGCGGCGACATCAGCAAGGACCAGACACCGCCGCGGTTTGTTGTCGAAAGAAAATTCGCGAAGAGAGAGATTGTAAAAGTTTTTTACTCTATATGGATTAATTAATTATAGAGGACTTAAGATATACTATATAACTTCATTGTTTTTTAAAAAATTGTGGTTTGACTTTCTTATATATATATATATATTTTCTAATTCGAAAAAATGGTTCTATACAATAATACCTTTAATAAATTTAACTTAATTACAATCCAACTAATTTTAAACCCATCCTACCTAATGAAAATTGGATCAATTAACCAAAATATGAAAATTTACCAAGTTTAACCAATTAACCTGATCAAACCCATTTGAAACTCGTTTACATGAAATCCCTAATTTTTGGAGCAACTAGCTTTCTTAGAAGAAAAAAAAAAAAAAAAAAAAAAAANCCAGATAACTGTGAAATCTAAAGATCCCAGGGAAATTGAAAATCTTCTTGTGGCAAGTTTTCCATAATTATTTGCCCATATGTCCCAGCCCTTTGCCAAGAGGAACGGAGCATGCGACGTTTAAAAGGTGTTGTGAACTAGAGACTCCCGAGCATGCTTTCTTTAATTGTGCAGTAGCACAAAGAGTGTGGAAATCGTTTAACACATTACTCTAGAATATCTCCATTGATCCGATTCATTTACCATTATTAGTGTGCATAAATCATAAGCGAACTTCAATTTAATTTATTAATTCAGTTATAAGAAGCTGGGGTTCATCTTAATTCAAATAACGACGCCCAAGTCCAAGTATATATGCAATTATAGTTTCATCCTACAGAAGCGATTTGGTTACAAGGGAGGAAAACGAACAAACATTTGGTAGTAAAATCACATCACATTTTGATTCAACGCATGTTCTCTCTCCTTCGAACATATCTGGTTCTGTCATGGTACTTTGGTTTATCAGAGCTTCTCTGGGTGGTTAGCTCTGTGATCCTTCTCTGTCTCTCTGGAGGTCGTTGGACTATTTCTCCATCCACAAATAGCTCAGCTATTTAAAAGTAAGTTTTAACAACAGCACAAAGCAACAGAAAACATAGCTTGTGTTTAATCAAACACAAACAATAGTGTTAAAATGTAACTTACTGACCTCCATAATCTTTAAATTCTTGATCAACATAAGAGTCTGGTAAAATGAAGAGAACACCAGGGAGTCCTGAA
>OVBE01008008.1:245-17739 GCA_900406425.1 Iberis pinnata
ACCTCTTCCAAGTCAATGTTTGCTCCTGCTAAACCGTCTTGCACGAGTCTCTTGCTTATGAAGTTTTTGAGTTTGAAGCACTCGTGAGTAGCATGCCGGTTACACTTGTGGAGTTCACAGTAGGCGTCGAGATTACGCCCCATTATCCTTGATCCATCTTTAATGGGGACTTTCTTCCTCCCTTTTTCCACGTTGTATGAGTTTGATCCCCCACCTCCACTTCGGACTTCCCTACTGTCCTTCTTTTCGAATTTCCTTGGTGTGAATCCACCATCAGAACTCTTAATGGGATTCTTGAACTTCTTAGAGAGTGCTACCTTCTCTTCTTCTGCAGCAATCCAGTTGGTGGAACGATGAAGGGCGTTCTCTATAGTGTCCGGCTTATGAATAGTCAGGTCGAAGCGAAACAGAGACTCATGCCAAAGTCCATGCTTTAGTGCGGCTAACGCAGTGGACTCACTAACTCCAGCCACCTTTGCTTTTACAACCTTGAAACGTTCAATGAACTTTCTCAGAGGCTCTACTGGACCTTGCGTTACTGTCCATAGGTCGGCATCTGAAGCACCCTTCTCCATAGAAATGGAGTAGTGTTTCATAAATGCCACTGATAGTTGGGTGAAGCTATCAATTGATCCGGATTTGAGTTATGAGAACCACTCCAGGATGGACCCTGTAAGGTTCTCTACAAACAATCTGCAGTACCCCGCGTCCTTCTTCTCCTCACTAAAGTGAGCGCGGGTTACTGTAATTCGAAAGGCGGTCATGTGCGCCTTTGGGTCAGATTTTCCTTCATAGAGGGGAAGTCTGAGCTTCTCGGTCTCTCTTATCCTAGCCTCCGCGATGTGTGGAGTGAACGGAGTTCTCTCCGTCTCCGTGATGACGCGGTCAATCTCAAGTGCCGCGCTCGACGCGCGGTGAACCTTAAATGTCATAGCGAGCAATTCAGCATGAGTCTTGTCGATCGACCGACGTAAGCTCTCGTAGTCTCCTACACCCTGGCCAGGAGGAAGCTCGCCGGTGTTATTCGTTGTTCCCCGAGCATAACCTGGTGTGTTCAAAACATCGTTTCCACCTGGGGGAATAAAACCACCTCCCCCCTGAGAGTTCTTCGGGGGATCAGAATTGTTCCTGCCAAGAATGAAACCCTGAGGTCCCGGCTGGCTCCGGCTCGCGGAGCCTCCTGCCCCAGTAGGATCCCCACCTGGGAGGTCCGTCGTCGTCAACAGCGGGGGAAGATTCCTCCGCGCTCCCAATCGCACCTCCGTTTCAGTCTGGGCACTCACGAGGGTCGCCAACTGGGTTGTCACGTTCTCCTCATGACTGTTGAAACGAGCGGCGAGTGTATCACTTGACTCTTTTTGTCTTTCGACAGAGCTCACCAGGGTAGCGAGCAGAGTCTTCACCTCTGCTAGAGCATCAGCAGCTGGGTTGTTCACTGGTGAATCCATCTCTTGTTGCTAGGTAGGATGACTTCTTCAGAAGTTTCTTCGAGTCCCCACAGACGGAGCCAAAATGTGAGAGCAAGATTTCCCTCACACCGGATTCGATTAACAATTAAATGAACAAGAATGTAATCTTTATTCAAAATCTCTTAAGTGTTTACAAGTTTGCTCAATAATATGCTAAGTTTTACCAAAGATTTTCGGTCCCCTCTCCGGACCATTGCCTAGACTACTTATAGAGCTCTCTTTAGGGCTCGCCCTGATATCCCTCGCACTCAATGTGCCTTCAATGCTCTTGATCCGCGGTTACACTCTTTTAAAATTCCCGTAATAGCTGGTTCACCCGCTTCTCTGGAGCCCCGCAAACTGGGCCTCGCAGCTCACTAAGACGATCTGCATGGAGCTCTGCTCGGGATGGGCTTTACCGGCCCATTATCCATTTCTTCCTCTCGCGGCCCTCGATCAGCCCGTTATGCATTGAGCCCTCTTCTTTCACAGTGGACTCCGCATCCCGCGCGCTGAGCTTCCTCTGTTCACTGCGTGCCCCGCGCGCCGAGCTTCCTCTGTTCATTGCGTGCTCCGCGCGCTGAGCTTCCTCTGCTTACTACGTGCTCCGCGCTCTGAGCTTCCTCTGCTCATTATGTGCTCCGCGCGCTGAGCTTTCCTCTGCTCGCTGCGTGCTCCGCGCGTTGAGCTTCCTCTGCTCACTGTGTGCTCTGCGCGCTGAGCTTTCCTCTGCTCACTGTGTGCTCCGCGCGCGGAGCTTTCCTCTGCTCACTGCGTGCTCCGCGCGCTGAGCTTCCTCTGCTCACTGCATGCTCCGCACGCTGAACGTCCTCTGCTCACCGTGTAATCCGACCCGAGCCCACTAATGGATCCGGGTCAATTAGTGTGCCCACATCTCCTCGTTCTCAAAGTCAGGTTTCTCTTTTGTTTTTTTGTCTCATTTTTAGTTCCGTTCTGTTCTCCGGCGAGTTCTGGCAGTCGCGGCTCTAGTAGCCACCGCATCCGAGGTTTCATCCTCCTCTTCCTCATTGGTTTTACACCTTACTCTATGTCAATGTTTCTAGCTGGTTTCGTGAACCTTCTCTTGCCCTTTGTGTTGGACCGAGAACTATTATTGAGTCTTCGTTCCTTTAAAAATTTCTTCGTACCCAATTTTTTTCACCATCAAAGTTTCCTCCATAATTCATCTCTTCATGTCCAAGGAGGGTAAATGACTATATTGTTATTAGAGAATTCTAGACCATTCTACTTCCCTTACACCGTTTGGAGTACTATACATAACGTCCAATTATCTTTCTCCAAATGAATGAAACAGTTGAAGTTCATGAAGTGTTACATTTCTTTATCAACCTAGATATTATATTAGTTTGCTTGTTCTTTCTTTCATCAGTTTATACCTAATGAGCATGGGATGATGTGCTCTCTTATTCTTTTCCGTGGGCAAATAAACTGTTCATGACTTTAGACCTGACCAAATTTACTTTGTATTTACCCATCAATATTTCTCTATCTCAGCCAAACATCCTCCCTCATCAATTGGCTTTTGCGAGAGGAAATTTATGTATAAGGAGATTCTTTTCATGGACAAAGCTTAAGATATATAAGTTTGTTGTGTTGAGAGATTTCAAGAAGATTTTTAATACATATTCCTCTTTGTTCATCAATCTGGACTATCCAGATAATGTATATCGCTTACACAAAGCCAGATGGCCTCAGGCAGGCAAACAAAGCCTGGTAGGATGAGTTACAGAATTTCCTACTCATTCTCCAATCTATCAACTCACTTTTTGACACGTCTCTTTTAATCTATCACAATGTCGACGATCTACTTGTGTATGTAGATGATATTATTGTTACAGGTAATAATCCAATCATGATTCAGCGGATTCTCAGAAATATGGCAATCGCTTCTCCATTAAACACCCTGAAGAACTATACTACTTTCTCGGTGTTAAAGCATCCAAAACAACAGATGGCTTGCATCTCTCACAGAGAAAACATACGGTTCATCTTCTTCATAAATAGAACATGACTGAAGCAAAATGAGTCTCAACACCCATGGAAATGAGTCCCAAACTCTCTATTCAAGTCGGAACCCAATTAAAGACCCAACAGAGTATCGACAATTAGTTAGCTGTCTTGATTATCTTGTGTTCACTCGCCTGGATATCTCATATGCTGTGAACAAACTTTTCCAATATATGCACGTTCCAAGGGACGAGCATCTCAAAGCGGCAAAGCAAATAATACGGTACCTTCTCGGCAAACTAGACTATGGGATATACCTCTCTGCCTCAAGTCTGTTCACTCCATGGTTTTTCCTATGCTGACTGGACTGGAGACCCTGAAAATTACACATCCACCAATTCCTACATAATCTATCTTGGTTAGAATCCAGTTTCTTGGCAAGCAAAGAAATAGAATGGTGTGCCTTGGTCTTCCACAGAGGTTGAAAATCGCTCTGTTGCGAATGTTGCTTCCGAGATCATATGGATATGCAACCTACTCACGGAGGTACAACTACCGCCATCAACAACACCAGTTATCTAATATGATAATATTGGGGCCACCTTCTTATGTGACAACCTGATTTTCACTCAAGAAAGAAACATATTGTGATAGAATACCACTTTGTTCGCGATCCGATCCCAAAAAACATGCTGCGCATTTCACATGTTGACACCACCAAAAATTGGCATATGCTTTGACCAAACTTCTGTAAGGACAATAATATGAGTACACAAGAGATTTAACGAGGTTCATCAATATGCTTACGTCCTCAAACCAATCACTTTAGATTTATTAGACAAACTTTCAAATCAGACCTTGCCTAATGAAATTACTTGACACTAAGACATACCTTAGTTCGACACCAATCAATCTCTATCCTACAATGAGACACACAAGTCTCTAATATAGATGCAAAAATCAGAAATCCTAGGTCATTATCCCAAGTCTATCCTTGATCTAAAATGCCTCGTGATTCAGAAGGTTGCACACTGGTTTAATGTGTAAGACACTCAAACTGCACCTTTTTCCAGAGACCGATTTTTAATAGTTTGAGCCTTTTCTTTTTGTGCGGTTCACCTAATTTGACTCATATATCTTGCATTTATAACATCCAAAACGCATCAACTTCCAATATTCACCAAAGATTTAGATATGAGAATATCTTAAATCTCCTTTTCCTTATTGAGAATATTTTCATTTCTTTATATTCTCAATAAATTTTCAACGCCAGATAAGCACTCATAAACGTGACTTCCATATCTTCAATGATCTTGATTTAACTTCCCAACAGTATCTCAACAGGAATTAGTGTCTTACACACACGTTCCACAACCTGCAATTCTGCATTAGTTTTTCATTCATGAAAATTCTTCTTTGCTCCAGAAGTTTTGGAGCTAATAATCTTACCCTTTACAACTCAAGCTCACTCTTGAAACATAGAAATTACATGTCATATAAAGCATCATCATAGACTCCCCCTTAATCAAATATCACCACAAGAATAGTCTCTTCAATCTCCCCCTGCTTGAGTGATAAAACTATGTGATAACTCACTTGCAATATCTCATACTTATTGAATCATTATGTGATAAAACATGCTTAGTATATCCATAAAGATTAGATTTATCCCCTTTGTTAAGATGTTTTTCTTGAATATCTTTGACTACCCAAACATATAAGAATATTTTGTGCTTAGAAAAAACTGCATTTATTTCCATGCATGATAGAAATTCTTGAATTTCATAAGGCATTGTGGTTGATGGTGTCTTACATAACACATGTTTATCCTGTGTCCCTCAGACACTCCTACAACACTTCCTCGTTGATTCACATTCTTTTTTTCATTGTTCCGTTCAGAACTATATGCTCTTGATTCTTACTTACCTCATGATCATGTACCTGTTGATCATGTATGGTTCGTTTTTGTTCTATGTGATACACTTTCATATCTGTTGGACTAGCAGCTATAAAGTGCGAAAGTCCAGATGAAAACGCCAGTTTCATGGATGATGTGCCATGGTAACCAAGACCCCAATTTCTTTTGGAGGTTGTCCAACTAATAGAATTTTATCTAGATTTTCATAATCGTTGTTTAACATATGAATATGCTTCTTATTCTCATTAAACTCACCTAGGATCTCTTTGTTCTTTTCATTTTATGATAAAATTACATCTTGCATCACAATGATTTTTTCTTCAAGTGATGTATTCTTTTGACGTTCAACCAAATGTTCTTCAAGTAACTCAATTTTCTTTTCTTCCATTGTCTGCTTATCAGTAAGAGACATCTTATGTGCACCACCTATAATATCTTTCTCTACCTATAAGATATTCACTTTAACTTCCAAAATTCTCTTATGTCTGATCAACTGAAGTTTCTCAATTCTTAATTTAATCCAGCTATCATAAAGGTTTTTGACTTCAGCATGAATATCCAACTCTTCAACACTTCTTGAATCATTGCTCGGTGCAACACAAAAGTTGTGTGTAACACACAACAATGCAAAATCATGTTTTACGCTTCTGTTTTCATGCTTCATAAATCCACTCAAGGCTTCCAAATTAAGAGAATTTTTATTTGAATTTGAATTTGTATCACTCCAACTTTGAGCCCTCCTCTTATTTCCTTTTTGTGTGTTTACACAAACTGCCGTTGTATGACCATAACCATTGCACTTATTACACTTTATTTCTTTTCTCTTACTGATGGAGAAACTGATTTTACATGTCCAATACCCTGACAATTCTAACACTCAACTTCATGCCTCTTTTTTGTTCTTCCTTGCTCTGTAATTTATGTTGAGACATATGAGATAAGAGATCCATAGTTTCTTCAAGTTTTCGAATCATCACACACATACAATCTTCAATTTTTTGAATCTTTTGTTGTCTTCATCAATTGTAATTGCAAGATCTTCTACAACTTTGGGTGATTTAGAATCCATTTCGATCTCTTCAGCCTTTAGCATCCCTACTGCTTCAGCAAACTTGATTTCATCGGTGATCATCGTCATTTTAATCATAGCTTTATGAGCTGCAAACTTTGCAGGCAAGCATCGCAAAAGTTTCTTCACCAATTTTGTGTCATTGTAATTTTTACCCAATACTTTTGTTGCATTAGCAATAAAATTAAGCTTAGCACTGAATTCTCCTCCCTTCTCATCATCATTCATTTTTATGTTCTCAAATTTCGATGACAACATATCCAACTGTGTCCTCCTGTCGTTGGCAGTACCTTCAAAAGTATTTTGTAAAATATCCCACGCTTCTTTAGCTGATTCACATCCTTGTATAAGTTCAAATTTCTCTTGATTTACTTACTTGAAGATTTCAACTAACACTTTTGCTTTAAATTTTGACATCTTTTTCTCTATCGTTGTCCATCTAGTTTTAGGTGTCTTAGTCCCATCTTCTGCTGTTACACACGGATCTTCCCAACCATTTTGAACAATTGTCCAAACATCTTCATCAATCGCTTGTATGTTTTCCTTCATTCTCACTATCCAATGTCCATAATTTGCATCATCCAATAAGACAGTGTATGGAGCCATTATCTTTGTCGATATCACCATATTCTCTTTTTCAGGATCTCACCTGTGTGGTTAGGTTTTGGCTCTGATACCTATTGTAAGAACGAGAATATGAGCACACAAGATATTTAACAAGGTTTAGCAATATGTCTACGTCCTCAAACCAATCACTAGAGATTTATTAGACAAACTTTCAAATAAGACCTTGCCTAATGGAATTACTCGACACTAAGACACACCTTAGTTTGACACCAATCAATCTTTATCCTATAATGAGACACACAAGTCTATAATACAAATCCAAGAATCAGAACTCCTAGGTAGTTCTCCTAAGTCTATCCTTGATCTAAAACGCCCTCGTGATTCAGAAGGTTGCACATTAGTTTAAGTGTGTCAGACACTCGAACTACACCTTTTTTCCGAGACCAATTTTAAATAGATTGAGCTTTTTTTTGTTACTGCTCACCTAATTTGATTAATATATATTGTATTTATAGCATAAAAAAGGCAGCAACTTCCAATTTTACCAAAGATTTAGATATGAGAATATCTCATATCTCCTTTTCCTTACAGAGAATATTTTCTTTTCTTTATATTCTCAATAAATCTTCAATGCCACATAAGCACTCCTAAACATGACTTCCATATCTTCAATGATCTTGATCGTGCAAATATTCCATATATTATGGAACCAACATATATTAAAAGATTTAACATTCCAACAGTATCTCAACAACAATTAGTGTCTTACACACACGTTCCGCAACATGCAGTTCTACATCACTTTTTCATTCAAGAAAATTATTCTTTGCTCTAGAAGTTTTAAAGCATCATCATAGACTCCTCCTTATTCAAATATCACCACAAGAATAGTCTTTTCAACTTCTATCTAGAGCTCGCTTCATGGAACTTCAAAACAAACTTGTTTCCTTGATGGGGCATATCAAGAAAATGATTGTGATATTGCACTAATCACTCCTTTAATTATATATTTACATATGGAATGTGCCATTACTTCCTATCGCTCTCCCTGTATATATGTTGTACACCTTATTCATAATATAAAAGATTCACAACTTACAATAGTTACGTATTTGATGTAAATCTTACATATCCTAAATTAGAAGTTATAAGTCTGTTGTGATTTTTTCTTATTACAAAAATGAGAATCCGGAATCAGTAATAAAACAAGGTGAGTTTTATGAGATTGACAATAAGCATTATGTGAGCTGAGCTGTAGAAAAAGATATCAAATTGACTCGAACTTTATTAATGTCGTAAAGCATGTATATTTTGTATTCTAAAACATATGAAAAGCTCATATGATAAGAAAAAAACAAAAAATAACAAAGCTTCCTAAAATCTAGTAAAGTAATATGTGATACAACTAACACATATTTCTTCCAATACTCCCCCTCACAATGGAGGGTGTAGATTGCAAATGCCATCTTGGAGAGTGTGGCTTCAAATTGTTCATGACCAAGTTACTTCATAAGTATATCCACAAGTTGCCCAGTTGTCCGTAAATGATGCATGTAAATGATGCCGTCGTGAATCGCATCCCGAACCTCATGACAGTCATTCTCAATGTGCTTAGTATGCTCATGGAAACTATACTTGGATGTCATATGAATAGCAGCCTTGCTATCACAGAAAATGCAAGTTGGAGTCGTTTAGTCGACACCTAATCCTTGTAATTAGCTACAGAGCCATTTGATTTCTCGTAACGCAACAGACATTGCTCGATATTCATCTTCAGCAAAAGAATGAGAGTTTGTTTGTTGTTTATTTGTCTTCTATGAGATAGGAGAACGACCAAGGAGAACAACAAAGGCTCTAAGAGAACACGGAGTAAGAGGACAAGAAACCCAATCTGAAACATCATAAACTGTTAGTGAAAGGTTTGAATCATATTTTAGTAAAAATCCCTTGTCCCGGAGTTCCTTTAAAGAAGCAAACAATGCGAAGTGCGGCAGTCTAATGCACTTCACATGGTGCCTACATGAATTAAGAGAGGACATGAACAGAGTAGCTAAGCTTGGGACGTGTGTGAGTGAGATATATGAAATGCCCAATAAGACGTCGATATGGCGTGTCAGATTTGTCATCCATGGGCCAACGTCGAGAGTAAGTTGATGATTTTTTTCTAAAGGAATCAAAGCCGGTTTGGATCCAAGATAACCCAAATCAGAAGTAATTGCTAGGGAATTTTTCCATTGAGTGAGATAGAAGCCATCCTGTCAACAACTTTTTTCAATGCCAAGAAAATACTTATGATGCCCTATGTCTTTCTTAGAAAAACAATGGCCCAAGTAAGCTTTACAACTAGCTTACTGATCATCACTATTACTGCAGAGGAGAAGATAATCCACATATACCAAGACCCCGAGCTCAATGCCTTCAGCCGAGTAAGAAAAGAGAGAATAGTCATCATATGCTTGTTTAAAACCATAAAAGAGTAAAGCGTATGAAAGCTTCTCAAACAAACAGCGAGGTGCCCATTTTAAACCATATAGTTACTTCTTTAAACGACAAAATTTTATAGCGTAAGTGTGTCGAAAGCACGGTGAATTCATATAGACTTCTTTAGCAAGATCACTATGGAGGAAGGAATTGTGAACGACCATTTAATAGACTCTCCAATGATGAGATGCGGTGAGACATAAGAGGGTGCGAACTGTTGTCATCTTGACCACTGGTGAAAAAGTGTCAGTATAATCAACATCTTCCTTTTGATTATTGTCGTGAACAACTAGTCTAGCTTTGTAGCATTCAACAGAACCATCTACATTGTATATAATCTTGAAAACCCGTTCACTACCAATAGTTATTTTATAAGGTGGTAAATACACAACAACCCAAGTTTCATTAAGTTCTAAAGTATCAATCTCCTTAGACATACTTTTGCGCCAAACATCAGACAGAGACGCTTCTTTAAAGTGTCGAGGCTCAGTCGAAGCAACTAGGTTTGCGAGAAACGCTTTGTGATATGATGTAAAAAAATCATCAGATATATAATAACACAAAGGATAAAGAGACATACCATTGACCGCAGAGGAAGATATGAAGCCAATAGAAACGTAATGGTAATATTGTGAAGCAATTTTGCTGTAAGTAAAAAAGTCTCATAGACGTATTGATTGAAATCTTTCACGATATCCTTGTCAATCAAGTGTTGTAGGAGTGTCTAAGGCACTAAGTAAAGGCGAATAAGGAGTGTCGAGAGAAGAAGACGACTCAGTTTGATCTTGAGCATGAGGTGTAGTTGATATTACATGGTTTTAATGCATTTTACTAGACATTTATGTATGCTATTATGCATTATTCGAGTCTTTTTCTTGCAGTTTTAGGATATTTTTAGGTCTTCGAAACGATTGGAACTTAAATCGGTGATTTTTTGTATATTTGGATGGAAATTAGCTATGTGAAGAATATAGAGGTAAATCCGGTCTGAGATTGATCAATCTGGAAAATGAAGCCTTAGACAAGAAAAAACGATCGGTCCACCCCTAGATAGATCGGTCCATATTTCCAGAAGAAAACAAAAAAAGATAGAAAGATCATATATGATCCGGAGGACTCAGATCGGTCGGTCTGGTCTCAGATTGAGCGATCCCTTTCACATGTGAGAAATTTGAAGATTTTCCATAATTTACGAAAGAGAAATCAAGCTTATCATCTTTTCTTGTTATTATTATTTTCCTTTTACACTATAAAACCCTTGTGGCTTGTTTTATTTTAGCTACACTTTTACAATTTCAGTTTACAGAGAGACAGATCTAAAACTTGTATTTGAAGAAGATTTATGAACTCTATTCTTGCTTAAAAATATCTACTTTTATTTTATTGATTATGTGTTCTACAATAATATTGCTTTGTGTTTACTTTTCTATGTCTGAGTAGTTCCCTAGTGATAACACGGTTTTGAACGTGTTTGTGTGATCAATTCCTTATCCACAAAACGTTATCATGTCACTGTAGCATAGATAAAGTGTCAATCCAAATGGGTGTGATGCTAGCAATCGGGATGCAATTGGAACTAATCATTCAAGTTAAATATGAAAATGGGGGCTTTACTAACAGTTCCTAAACAAACAAAACATGCATAAAACTAAAATAGGAAATAGGAAACAAATATTAACATGCGTTGGCAGATACTAAGCATAAACAATAAGAATAGTGAAAAGGGTAAAGATGCAATCAAGTGGGAAGCAGTTCCTGAGGACAAGGGTAATTGACTAGAGATCCTTCCTAAACTACCTAAGCACCTAAAATACCTCAAACAATGAGCTAATCCCTAGACAGCAGATTCATATGCAACCAAGTCCAATGTCTTGGTAAATGGTTTCAAGCAAAGCAATAACCAGACCTAACTCTCGTTAATGGTACACTACAAAGAAGGCATGAGGAAGCAAACTACTAAAGCCAATAAGCACTCTAAACATCTAATCTCTTAGGATAGGATGTGAAAATCTCTGAGATCTCCATGTTCAGGCATTTCATTGAACACCTCCTGAGTGTTGAAATGCCTAAAATCATATTGTAATTGATCATAAAGAAATCAGCATGAAGAGCAATGAAACAGAATGGATCTAGATGCAAATCAACTTAGGTACTTAGGAAGAATAGGACATCAACGCTAGTCAACCCCATCCTCAGGAACCTAAGGTAATTACTCACTACGCATGTTTGGTGCGAAATCAGTAAAACAGGAAAGCATAGCTACTAAGGAAAACATGAATATCAAAAGTCAAAGATGATAAACACCAAGAACACTAACCCATAAAAACAGAGTATCAATGAAACAGTAGCAAAAACAGAGGAAGTGATCAAGCTAAAAACAAGATTAAAAGCATCAAAACATAGATAAACATGCACCAGATAGTGCACAGCCCTACTCTAAGCATGAGAATGAAGAAAACAGAAGATAAACATAAACTTACTCAAAATATGGGTTTAGAACATAAAGAACATCGAGAACAATAAAGAGAAAATAAAACCTAAGACAAAATCTAAAAATGGCAAAAAGCAGGATTCTCCTTGAAATGAAGGTGTTTAGGGCTTTTGTAGTGTTCAGAGAAAATCCCTAAAACGCATAAAAGAAAAACAGCAATGATTAACTGGGTCTTGGGTCTGGTCCATCTGGATTCGAAGTTGGTCAGGTCGGAGCTGCTTAGCCCGGTCGTGATGTGAACGAGCCATGTACGTGACCGAGGCAAAAGGGTGCATGTGATCGAGCCATCTTTCTCTTGGCTCAATCGCGGGATCGAGGTGCTAATTGAGCCAAGAGGAGATCGAGCTGTTCAGGTGAGGATGTGGCTGGGATGATCGAGGTAGAGCTGGGAGATCGAGGTGTCGAGAGGAGATCAAGCCGAACCATCGAGGTGAAGGGCCAATACAATCAAGCCGAAGACTTGTGTGATCAAGCCGGGCTCGATCGTCAATTGAGCTGGTTATTGAATTGGCTCGATCACGGTATCGAGTGATCAAGGCGTGAGACCGAGGTGAGACTTGGCCAGGACCGATCGAGGTAGCTAGCCCGAGGTGTGGAGATGTGATCGAGGTGTAAGGTCGAGGCTCGATGTGAGGGCTTGATCGAATTTTTGACTTGAGCTACAATTGAGTCGGTTCCATTCCACACATTTTCTTTTCCTTCTCCAAATTCGCAAAAACGTTTTGAAAGCTCCTGAAAGTTCTGAAAAGTCTCCAAAATGCATATGTATGCAAGTGCTAATGCAAAATTCCTAAAAATTGTAACTTGCTAATAACATCTATAGATGCAACATATGCACATCTAAGAGACCCTAAAATGATGTTAAATGACTTCCTAAAATCACTACAATGCAGAGATATCAACTCCCCAAACTAAATCCTTGCTTGCCCTCAAGCAAGTAATTCAGAAGTGTGGACGAGAGGTTTGAAAGTGGGAACTCATAACCAAAATATGCTGTTAACGCAGGTAATATAAATGTCCAGGTTACTAGTTCTAAAATGAAATCCTAAACTCGTCGCATTTAAAAACCTGAGCCATACTCATCACAACTTACTACAGATCTGTTCCAACTTCCACAATGCATTCAAATTCATTTACCCCTTTAACATTCATTAAGCATGAACCATGGATCAAGTCATGCGTGTACAAAGAACTCATTTGGTCAACGGACAGGTTTAGGAGTAAAAATGACCCCTTCATGCAATGGCTAACAATTCAAAATATCGTTCTCTCAAAAGGGAATGAGCTTTAGCATAAGGATAAAGGTTACAACACTTAGACGCATACATAAACATAATCTCATCTACCCAATGATAATGAAACCAAAGTTTTTCTGATTCTACCCGGTAGGAGATCCTATGTCTACCCTTATGAAAAAAATCGAATTGATCTTACTTGTTCACGTTTTTCCCTTTTTCATCTTTTCCTTAGATTTTCTTGGGAGATATTTCTTCTTATTTGATTGCTAGCGTATTTAGGAACTTTCTTACTTTGATGCTCATGGTTTTTGACATTTTTCATTTGTACTAACTTTTTGGGTTTTACCCTTTTTTCATTGTCATATCCATTTCTGATTCCGCATTAACCATACTTCCTTTTCATATCATTGTTCCCCCAAACCCTTTACTAGCACATTCTGTTTCTTTTCCTTTTCCATTCCTCTCCTAAGGTCCATTACTCTAGCCTTTCTTTACCAGCTACCCACATCTTTTCATTCATTTCCAAACCAACCAAACACCCAAAATCGAATCTCACCTAGTCCTATCTAGTCTAAAAAGCGTGAACTAGAACTACATGAGATTCCATTCCTGTCAGTTCGAACCTACCACTTTCTACCAAGCTCATTCCATAGAAGACCTGACACTCAGTAGTAAATTAATGGCTTGAAAGAATGCAAGGTTTAAGGGTAGGGATTCTACTTGGGTTAACAAGAGTGGCAAAATGGTAGAAGATAACCCAAATATGTAAATACTATCATGAATTCAAATCCAGCACACAAGCATTATAATTATACGTTCAAATTTAAGTTCTAATAGATAGGGGAAAACTTCAAATCACAACACGCTTCAGAAAACAAAGGATCATGAAATTCACATTCCAAGAATGGTTCAGTTTTACTTCAGACTAAATCATGATGCATTAGACAACTAATAACCAGGGCACTTATACCTTCTGAGAAAACAACATACTTACAAGGTTACTATCATCCTAGTTCTCTCTGCAGATGCAAATGACAAACATATAATTCTAACATCCTAAATGCAACTACATGAACACTCTGTTTTTGATCAAGGAACAAACATAAAAACTTAAATTAGGTGATAGGCCCTTGAATCCTCCCCCAAACCTGAATAAAAAAGTCTTTGTGTAACCCAAATTCGCAGGTGGACTTAGGGGTTAGGCAAGAAAACATAAACACACATTAAGAACAAGAAAAAACAAAGAAAACATAAAAAACATATGGAACGGATTATACAATGGTCAAGTGGATGGAGATGGACCTTAGTTATCCCCAGTTTGGGAGTTGGATGAATCCTCGTCCAAGGAGAGGGTTGAGAGGTTGTCTGAACATGATTCCAGTGTTGTCATTTATGAAATTATTTGCCTTGAATTGGAGGTGTCTTGGTTGAATGATAAATTCGCACGCCTTTTGAAAGTGGTTCGCCGGCTATCTTGGAGGAGGAAGACTGCTTTTGTATTATTTGATGCTCCGAACTGGTACCAGAATCGATTACCAATTTCCCCTACAATGAACTTAATCTTAATCAGGTTATCAATGTCTATCAACCTTCGTATCCAAACGTTTCGAGTAGGTTATCCTATGGTGCGAAGAAAGATTAGCGCTATCCACCCTCTGATTCGTAATTGAGGTGTCGTACTTGCTCTTGTGATCCAGCCAAGGTATTTAAACTTCAATAGTTGTTGGAGGAACATCTTTAGGGGACAAGGTCTTATGTCGATGATATTAGGAAATAAGGTCTCGTCCTGCAGGGTGTTGCAGACATGTTGGTAGACACCTAACCTCATGAAATCCATCTCCTCTGCTAAGATATTGCTAGTATGTCTTCTAGGATATTCTCAAATGCGTCTGGTTGAAACCTCATGCAATTGAAACCGTAAATAGAGTCCAAGTGAAGGAAACTGAATCACTCAGGTTGGCTATTTAATTTCTTGAAGGTTATGAAACCTTCTCCATTTTGATTGCCTTCCCACCCCTCAGAGTAGAATACTTTTAAAGAGGCTAAGAACATGCATGTCTGTTGCTGACGAGCATCATGTTCCATTCCAATCATACTTGATATTCCCATGTACCCCAATATGTCCTTGACCTCCTTGATGATGCCAAGGTTTCCCAAGGCCTCTGAATCTGGGAATGTTGATTCTGAAAAGTCCAGTTGCATCAGGGTCATGTATATCTCCTTCACTGAAGATTCACTCAAACTACCGGGCGTTTGACGTCTCTGCATTTTAGTAGTTTTTAGAAGCCATTTACTCTTATTTTAGGATCATTTAGATGTGAACATGTTGCATTTACAAGACTTTACTAGTAAGTTTGTATTTTCAGGAAATTTTGCATTAGCACTTGCATACATATGCATTTTGGAGATTTTTCAGGGCTTTCAGGAGTTTCCATAACATTAAGGCAAATTTGGAGAATCTAAGGAAAATGCACGGAATAGAATCAACTCAATGTTAGCTCAAGTCGGACTCAACCAAAACTCATGCCGCACCCAAGCCAAATGTCTCGGTTATGCAAAGCCACTCTAACGTTTTGATCGAGCCATGGATGAATTGATATCGAGCCAAAAAGATGTCTTGTCGAGCCGGAAAACTCATTTGCTCGAGCCAAAAAAAGTCGCTTCGTCGAGCGAACATTTCCCCTTTACACCGAGCCATACTTTCCTCTACGTCGAGCCGCAAGACATCTCCTTTCCTCGAGCCAACAACAAGTTCTCGTTGAGCCAACTTCATTCCTACTTTACATCGAGCCAACCATTTTTGGTCGAGCCGTCATCGAGCCATCATCTTCATCTCGTCGAGCCAACAACTTCCTTTACATCGAGCCGGCAACTTCCTCTACCTCGAGCCAAGAAGAATTCACGTCGAGCCGGCAAATACCTTCTCATCGAGCCAAGGAATTCACGTCATCGAGCCAACAAATTTACGTCGAGCCAACAACAACTTCTCATCGAGCCGTCTCGCCACCACACGTCGAGCCACACTTCTTCATGTCGAGCCAGCATCACGTCGCTCACTTGAGCATTTCCACCTGGAACGAGCATTTCACCAACTCGATCAAAGGAAGTTTCAGAATATTCCTGCACAAACCAGATTTAAAGATCAAGGCTAATCATTACGTTTTGTCTTTTAGCATTTTTAGGGTTTTTTTCTGAGACACTATTTAAACCCCAAAAACGCCTCCTTTTAGGAAAAAGCTATATTTTTGCCATTTTAGGTCTAAGTCTTAGGTTTATTTTCTCTCTTTTGTTCTTGATGATGTTCTTCATGTAGAAACTCTGATTTCTTATAAAAGTTCTGTTTAGCCTTTGATTTCTTCATTTTCTTGTTTAGTTTAAAGTTATTATCCATCTTGTTCTTGCTGATCTTCTGATTTCCATCTTTAATCTCGTTTTTCATTTGATTATAATTTCTGGGTTTTGACTTATGTTCTTCATTTTACTCTGTTTTTCTGGGTTTTGTGTTCTGTTTCAGCATATGTTCTGTTTTTCTGGGTAGAAGTTCCTTGTGTTCATCATCTTCATTCTCTGCATCTTAGGGTTTTAGCTTTGTTCATCNGTTCTTCACACTTTGACTTTTGACCATAATTTCTTCCTTAGCATTTTCGTTTTCTTGTTTTCATGTTTTCATTCCCACCATGTGTAGTGAGTAGTTCCCTTAGGTTCCTGAGGATGTGGTAGTCTGGTGTTGAATTCATGTTTTCCCCTTTATGCCTAAGTTGATTGTTGTCAGTTTCCATTCTGTTTCACTGTTCTTCATGCTGATTTCCTTCTGATCAAATGAAATTTGAACTTGGGAATTTCCGCACGCAAAAGGTGTATGATGCCTGAACGTAGTGATTTCAGAGATTTGCATATCCTAGCCTAAGATATTTGATGTTTAGGGTGCTTATTGACTTTAGTAGATTGGTTGCTCATGCCTGCTTAGTAGTGTACCGTTAACGAGAGTTAGGTCTGGTGATTGCTTTGCTTGAAATCATTTATCAAGAGATTGAACTTGGTTACTTATGAATCTGCTGTCCAGGCAATAGCTCAATGATTGAGGTATGTTAGGCGTTTAGGAGAATCAGAAAGGATCACCAGTCAATAACCTATGTCCTCAGGAACTGTCCCCCTTTGATTGCATCTTACCCTCATTCTAAACCCTGTTTTTACTTAACTTGATGTCTTCCTTAGTTTTCTTTCATGCATGTCATCTTTCATGTCATGTTTATTTTTTGCATGTTTAGGAATTGTTAGTAAAACCCATTCTTCTTGTTCGACTTGAATTAGTAG
>OVBE01008009.1:0-17735 GCA_900406425.1 Iberis pinnata
AAGAAAAATATACAAAATATTTATGTTCCAAAGTACCACAAATTTAAAATTAGTTTAGAATTTTAAATTTACACTTTAAAATCCAAAACAAAAATCTAATTAACCCCTTAAAATCAAAATTTTAAATTCTATTTAATGAATCTAAACTCAAAAATTTGCCATTCAAAAAGAAATTTGTACTGCATGTAATTTTTGTTACTATTCAAAAACAATTTCACATTGCTTACTTTGTATGAACCATACTTATTCTGCTTTCTTCATAAACCACACTTACACTGCACTACCCTACTAATTTTTTTATTCGTACCGCTTGATTCGTTGTTATCATTCATAGCCTAAGTTTTCTTTTCTTTTAGATTTTGGTGAATGAAAATTGTATATCTACAAAAGTTTTATTCTGATTTTTTTTTTATAAAAGAAGAGATACAACCAAAACATTTCTAATCAAAATCAGAATATAACTTTTGTAGATTTGGTTTTCTCGCGGTTCTCTTCCGTTTTCTCCGCTGAAGGGTTCTTGTCGGGGGTTGTCTCTCTGGTTTTTGTCGGTTTAGCCTCTGATATGTCCTTGTCCAGGTAGTTTTGGCATCTTCGCCTGGGTCTCTGTTTCCGAAGTAAGTTTTGGGCAATTTTTCGAAAGATTAGGAGTTTTATCTCCGGTTTGTGCTTATTGGGGTTTCGGTTTACAATGTTGATTGACTTACAATGTTTTCTTATCAATGTCGAACCGCTTAGTTTGTGCTTTATTTAGCCTTTTTTCTAGTTTATTTTGTTTGTTTTCGGGATAATTATTTATGTGTTTGCAATTGAGTTTCATATATCATTAGGTGTTTTGGCTATTGTTGACTCTCTCGGCCTTCTCAAATCATTTTCTTCATCTTTTAAGATAAACCGTTTAAGCGGCTTTCATCTTCCTCTACTAGATCCATCTTTCATATTCAATGCAAGATCTGACTGGTTATGCCTTCTTCTTACAAGTGTAAAGATGTTGCGCTTCCTCTCATTCAGCTTAGGCGTTTGTGACAGATTATTTATTCCTCAAGGAAGTCTGTATTGCCATTTCAAGAAGTGCATCATTTAATATTCAGAAGTATAACGAGTACAAGTGAGGACATGTGAAGTAGAAGGTTCAACTTCTTTTAGGTCGAGTCGTGTTGGCCTTTTGTCCTCATTGTCTCGTTTCTGCTTCTTGGAAAGTTTCCGCAATCGTTAGTTTTTCTAGTGGTTACCTTGTTCCCTATTTAGCTTTTGCGAAAATAGGTTGTATATTTCTCTGAATCCTGGTGTGTTGGACTTTGATAGTTAAAATATACAGATTTAGTGTTTTAATTTTGTAATTTTTTCGGTTTAATAAAATTCCAGTAGACCGAACAAATATTATATATATTTTTTTAAGATATTGGTTCTACATAATACATCTAAGGTTAAAGATCACCACTGTAATATGGAAACGAATTTAAGAAAATGGGGGAAAAAATACTATTATCTTTCCATTTAATTAAGAACATGCTATTTTTTTTTGTCATCTATCGAGTTGATCTAATATTTTTCACATGAAAGTCTTAGACTACTTACAATGCATAGTTGAAAAAATAATCAAATGCACATGTTGGGAAGGGAAAAAGAGCTGCCATTCCCATCATGACACATATTCTCTAGATGCGAAATTTTTTAAAATAATAGTATATGGATAATTGTAGGTGTTATGTTTTATTGGATATGCGAATTCTTGATATTATCCACCCAATTATTTTATAATAAATTATTTTTATATTTATAAAATTTATATCAAAATTCATAACAAAATTTACTCTATAAACAGAAATTTGTTTCATTTCATTTGGACACAAAAGTATCATTAATGGATCCCAACAATAACCATTTTAAGACCCAAATTTCTACTAATTATCCTTTTAACTAATTCTACTAATTACTTTTCAGTAATCAAAAATATCTATCTTGTATTGTTATTTGAAAAAAAATTGAAAAATAAAACAAGAAAAATTATTTAGAAAATATTAGACTTCAATTTTAATTGTTTTAGTTTGATTCTAATTGATTATTGTTAATATTTAATCATAAAATTATAATGTAAAAAATAAAATAAAAGTGGTGGGATAGAGTGTTGAATTTTATTAAACAAAGTACTTTAAGAGTATAAAAGTTGAATAGATATTGAATTAATATGTGAAATAGAGAATTAATAATGTGAAATGTTAAAAGTGAGAAATAGGGTGTTGAATTGTTTCTTTTTACATTATGGATAGTCTTATAATGAAAAAGAGGGACTAGAACTCACCAGATAATTCGATGAGAAGTACAAATAATCTGGATACATGCTGGTTTGAAAATATAAAAATGGGCTTGTTGGACTAAAACTATCCAAACTTTATTGTGCTACGAATAGTAAAAATCTCATTTTACTCTCAAACTCTTTTGAGTGCTATTTGTATCTATACTATTAAAGGGAAGCATATTTTTCAAATAGGCAAATTAAAAGAAATATTTACAACGAATGCCATTGTTTTAGAGATTTTCGATGAAGAAAAAAAAAAACGCATGGGTACCGTCAAATAAATTGTTTAAGACGCGCAAACCTTTCTATAATATATTTAAAACACAAGATAACTATCATCAAAATATAAAAATTTATAATTACACTAAATCAAAATAATACAATAGTTTACCTCATACGAATTAGATATATCCATAATCTGTCGTTTAACATTTTTGATCATAAACTCATCGTATAATGTAACCGCAGAAGAAACAGAACTATCATCATCCAAAATATAAGAGATTTCTTGTGACTCTGTTGGTAACCTATAATCAAAATTAAGAAACACCATTAGATGTATATAAATTAAAATAATAACATAAGTAAACACTAACATGACGAACATAAATTAATTGTTATAATTACATTTTTTTGAGTATATCGACATCAGGCAGACAAGGATTAAACATGAGCATTGTTGAATCGAATGAATTAGAAATACTCCATGCACCTTACAAAGGTTATATATAATTTAATTATAATCAAGAATAATTAAATAAATTATTAAATTAATAAATAAATTCGTAAACTAACCTCTATATTCTTTAACACACGCCAATCGTATAACACAAACTATAGATTCATCTTTATGTAGATTGGTATATGTCAATACTTAATTAGCATAACCTCCCCAGAGAGTACACATTAACCTCATATCACTATAAAAAATAATACTAATAAACCAAAAATCACATAAAATATCATAATAATTAAATATTACTAAAATACCGACATGGAATCACGTAGCTCAATATCGATTTTATTAGAAGTCTTCCCAGAATTAGTGAACTCATCAATAGAACCAACCGACGTGATATAACCAATTACAGCTGACAAAAAAAATATCAACACTTAAATTTTTAAATTTAAATATTTAAATAATTAAGAGAACCCATACCGAACATAATATGTTTATCCATCTTGCCAGATATGATGTCTGAAAAAGAAGCATAATAAAGGCTCGAAATAGACGAAGGAAAAGTTAAACACGGTGTAACCGTAGTTGTCCAATAAAAGGTGATCTTGTATGGATTGAGATTTGTTCGATAATTACCGATGTACTGACCAACCTTAAAAGTGTTAATAATAACACTTTTACCCTGTTCCAACTTTTTCAAATTTAGAAACCAAATCACCTTCCACACTTGCATGAATACGAGTACCCTTCAATATATTATATAAATTTATTAAATAATTAAACTTAAGACAAATTTTTTTACAGTATCGTATCTATACAGTAAATAAATTTATCATACCTCTTTATCTGCCAATACGATTTCAAGGGTACGAACACTTTTTATAGTTTTCTTCCAAACCCTAACAATGAAAACCTCGATCTTACATCTTTCAATCGAAGGAGAGAGATCATTAATTAAAATCGGAGAACACATCCCTTTCTTAATAAAAGACATTATTTGATAGACCTATAGAACGAAAAAGTTTTCTTATGAAAACATCCAACCTAATACCATGTATATATATATATATATATATATATATATATATAAACGGTGATAAGATCTTCATACCACTTTCAACAAACTTAGAATCAAAGATATATATTTTCCTTATATATCTACCCATAAACTTATATAATATGTATATTTTACATAAATTTTTAACAATATAAGGAATAATGATATAATTTAATTTTTACATAAATAAATAATATTATAAAATAATATATGATATATATATATATATGTTCAAATATCATAATATATTTTTAATATTAAAATATTTTATTGCTATGAATGGCTAATGGTTTCCATAAACCAATATTCATATTAGTTTATTTCTAAATTTTTAAACAATATCATTATAATGTATATCATAGATTTATATAAATTTAGACGTTTATCTCGAATGATAAATCAGTGAGAATAATAAATAAATAAGTTTATCAATACATCGATATATAAGGTTATTCGATATAATTGGGGTACGATTAACATTTGTAGTATTCCGTTAATACATATAAAATAAATTTCACTTTATAACATGATTGACATATGAATAAAAGTTACCTATTCTGTTATAATCGGATATGATGATTAACAAATAAATGATATTTTTATTAATAATCAAATATTATGAGTATCATAAACGACATTAAAAAATAACAGTTATCAAATATCGATGCAAATAAAATAGAAATAACATTTTAAAATGTAAATCAGAGGCGCCTAGATGATCGCAACGTCATAGAAGGAAACCTACATACAACAAATAAAAAACATATAAAAAATTATTATTAAAACGTTAAAATAATATATACATAAAATAAATAAGACTTTGTTTTCAATTCGTCTACAGAAAATCCAGGAGGATTTATAATTAGCTGAGTACAACGGGTTGAACCAATCGTATAAATGCCTACAATAATTTTAAAAATTTTAAATGATAATAATTAAACATAAAGATTTGTTATTATTAGCAGATCTTAATAAAAATAATAAAAATATAAACACAGTAATACCTCCGAATAAATCGATACCACCCATCGAATAATACATAAAACATTAATATCATCAAAGATATCATAAGAGGATTTGAATTTAGCAGCAATCAATCCAGACAATTCACTTTTTATAGTAGCACAACTGTATAATTGTAAACAATAATAAATGTGCGATATTAGTCTTAATAATATATATATATATATATTGATACAAATATATAAAAATCAAAGTAACTATACCTTTTATCTATGAAATCAAAAGTGAGTATTTGATACTTACTAACCTCATCACCCGCGTCTTCATCTATAGTAGCAGAATATGGCAACCGCACAGACCTAACAACACAATCTAAAAAAAATAAAACAGAATAAACTAAATTAATAACAGAGACGATTTTACGTTTTGGAATACTTAATATAAAATAAATAAATAAATAATCGTGCACAAAAAATAAAATCTTGAACCTTGAGATTCCATCATATCATCATCATTATCACTATCATCATATTCGTCATCAGATTCGTAATAGTCATCACCATCTGATAGTTCATAAGATTCATCATCAGAAGAACGATGAGAATCACATTGGCTATCACTCTCACCATCTTCAGATTCATTATCCATACATAGATCATCGGTACTGAAATGAGACTTAGAAACTATTCGACTACTATAACATTGGTAACTCGACCAATAACCTCTGAAAATATGATACAACAAAAAACATCCAATAACACATCTATATAACAGGTAAAAATAAAATAAAAATAACGATTTAATATTTTAATACATATATATAAACACACTCACCGACTAAATAATCAGAAGAATAATTTTCATCCAGTATATCTTGATGATAAGTAAAAGAATAATATAAATTATTGTAGTCAAAAGGAAGACGATGCACCACCGTGTTATCATGAAAGAGAATTCTATAACGATGAGTAGTCGCTTTATCACAACCGACTTGTATGATAACCAAAAAATCCCGAACATCAATCCATAAACCAACACGAAGAATGTCAGAGAATTTAGCTCGAACATCACCACCCAATGAAGCTTGTATCTTTCGACCTTTTATAGAATACAATAAGACAAATTTAAATTATGGTGTAAAATATATAGCAATAACAGACAATAAATTATCAAGTATAATAATTAATTAATATAATAACACGAATTCATACCGTATAATCAACTAATATTAATTCCAAAGTAACACAACCAGAAATTTTAGACTCGGTTCAAAGTCGAAGAATTTTTGCGAGTATACGCCAATCAGTTTTATTAGGATTTAAAAAACGAATATCAGCATAACGATTGCTTGGAACAACCATCACTATTTTAAAAAATCGATATAGGTAAATAAATCAGAGAAGAAATTTCAGAAAGAAGAGGATAAGCATAACAACAGACGAATTTAACATATATATATATATATATATATAGATAAATTAAACACATTAACCCTAAAAAGATATTCCATATATATTATAAAAATCTTAACAACATATATTATAGAATATTTACATATAATCAATATATACATACATATATATAAAGATTTTATTTTGTATCATTAACAATAAACCCAAAATAAAAATGTTTAACAATAATATACATATTATTATATCGGATAAAATAAGTTAATGTCATATTTCATATTGTATGCATAAATTTTCCGAATCACAATTATGTAATACATCGATTATCAAAATGGCATTGAATTATGTATGGTAATAAATAATAATAATAATAATAATAATAATAATAATAATAAAAGAATATGTATAATATCCATCCATATGTAATTAAATATTATTGATTCTATACATATTTTACATTTCATTATAACATATAATTTTTAAATATAACTTATATATATATATTATCAAATAATATAAAATATGATAATGTCAAATTTATATTTAGAAAATACAGAAATATAAATACAAAATCGTAATAATTTTCAATACTGTTTACATTTATTTTCGTTTGTTCTGATATATTACGTATATAAATAAATATATAATATATTAGAGAGATAAATATCCGATTTATTATTTAAAAAGAGATGCTATACAAATCCTAGTAAGGTTCCAATATATGATTTTATAAGGGATTATATAAAGTTACAAGTAATATATTTATAGATTACATAAACATTTATTTTCTATTATTATATTAATATATTTATTATTTGTATAATCAATTTCACATGCATGTATCATAATTATATGTATAAACAATATATATTAGAGAGATAAATATCCGAGTTAATATTTGAAAAGAGATGCTATACAAATTCGAATAATGTCCCAATATATGATTTGAAAACGGATTATAAAAAAATAAAAATAATGTTTATATGGTTACATATATATTTATTTTTATTATTATACTTATATATTTATTATTTGTATAATCAATTTCACATACATGTTTAATTATTATTTGTCTACATAAACGCATGATAAATGATCAGTGTATAATTATGATCGAAAATTGTATTTATTTATTGTGTTACATCGATCAAAATAAATTAACAATTAACATAAATTATATCACACGCGACTAAAACACATAATCCGTGTAACTTGGATGAAAGAGTCCAGAATCCAGTAATCTTGATCTAACCTAAAAATATATAAGAAAATAAAAATAACAACAATAAACGAATATATATAAAAAAACATTAGAAAAATAAAAATATATATATTAATATAACATGCAATAGACACAGAAGAAAAAGAATTACACTGTCGAAACTGTAAAATTAAACAAATAGCAAACTTATCGTATTAATTAAGAACATAATGATTCAACAATAAATTTTTGGATAATATATTATATGATTCAAAACTAAAATAGCAAACGATTTGTTGTATAAAAACAATAAAAAATAATATATTTAGATCAAAGAAATTAGTAATGAAAACCTTATTGTGTAAATCACCCCGTATTACCGAATAAGTAAAACAATATATCTAAGCCAAAGATATTAGTAAGAACCTCATTGTATAAAACATCTTGTATTTATGAATATGCAAAAGAATATATTTAAATTAAATCAAATACAATAAAAAATAAGAATATGTATAATAATATATTTAAATCATATATGTATATACGAACCTCGTTATAGATGATATCTTGTATTCGTGAATATACTAGAAATATATTCAATAAAATGAATTAAAAAAACATTATGATAGATGATATTTTGTATTACCGTACATAAACAATAATATATTTAAATCAAACAGATTGGTAAGAAGTCGATGTAGATCATATCTTGTATCCTTAAACATACAAATTAATATAAATAAATTATATAATAAAATCATTATAATTAAGTCAAAATAAATGAGCAGATGAACACAATGTTCAAACAAAATTCAAGAAACCATAAGAATGAAAATATATCACAATTAATTTATTTTACGTTATATATCATATATCAAACCCGAAGTCAACAAAAAAAACTATTTAAAAATTCATTCAAAAAAAATTTAGAAACAGAAAATATTGAAAATCACAAAATACAATATTTATATACTAAAATCATTATAATTGAACCAATAACAATTTAGCAGATGAACACAAATTCCACACAAAACTCAATAAAATATAAACATGAAAATATATATACCAGAGAATTTCCTTACCTTTTTTATGACATATCATGGAATTTGTTTACATTTTTGATGACATATCGTGCTTATATATTATATATCAAACCTAAAGTCAATAAAAAACGATTCAAAAATTCATACAAAAATTTAGAAACAGAACATATTGAAAATCACAAAATACAATATTTATATACTAAAATTATTATAATTGAACAAATAAAAATTAACAAATGAACACAATTTCCACACAAAACTCAATAAATTATAAACATGAAAAATATATATAATAGAGAATTTGTTTACCTTTTTGATGTCATATCGTGGAATTTTTTTACCTTTTTGATGACATATCGTGCTTATAGCGTCAAAGATTATTATAATCGACTCAATAGGTGTTGTTGCAATATATGAACACAAAGCTACATGAATTATTTTACTTCAATCAAAACCGAAGAGAATAAAAAACAAATAAGAAAGAAAGAAAAAAATGCAGAAACAAGAAAAAAATTTAAAAACACAAATTATGATCGAAAATAACCTACATAATAGTTAGAAATATCCACAAATTAAAAAATTCGAATTGTAATGCAAAAACAAATAGGAATAAAGACTTCTAACGATTAATTGACAGGATCATATTCTCGGTTAGTGATTGCATTACGACTCAAATTGCGTTCATTCATGAAGAGTTCGACCAAAATTATGACGGAAACAATTCGACCATAATAAAAAACAATAAAGACGAACAAATAAAAGAGAGATCAAAAACAAAACCAAAAAATAAAAACTAAAACGATGAATCATGTGGAAAAACTAAATCGTGAGCAAGGTATTTATACATCCATGAAACCCTAAAAATTATGTTAAACTAATTTGTTTAGGAAGCTAGATAATATTATAATGTAAGATTTCCTTAAAAAACATATGTCGGTTAGTTTAATAAAATAATTAAAATTAATTTTATGCGATTTTCGTTAGTGGCATAATGGTAATTTAAAGTTTTCATTAATGGCATAATGGAAATTTTGAACGATAAGCGAGAATTAACCAGAGCGTGGCACATAAGCAAATTACTTCTCAATTAATGATATAGATATTTCTGTTTAATATTGAACTATTATTTAATACTTTTTATTCTTATTGTTATAATTTAAAATTTTTTAAAACATTTATATTATTCGCTCGTAAAAACAATATTAAATCAAGGGAATGAGTCCATTCTTGCAGGACAAGGGAAAGGTGATAATGACTGAGTCAAAATTCAAAATGAATCTAAGAGCATCTCCATTAGTATATCTTAAATTTGATATCTTAACTCTTTTTTCTTTTATTTAATATTTAATATTTAATTTTGTATCTAAGATACTTAAAAATATTAGAAACAAAATATTCCTCCATTAGTGTATCTTAAACTTTAGTTCTTAAAATCTTAAAAATCATCACATGTTTTTTCTTCTTATTATACCAAACAATTCCAATTCTCATCACCATTGGTAGCTAAACCGGTTTACAATTTTCATATGCATTACTTTCTCAATTCTCACACTTATCAAAACCATAACAACTTTGCATTCTATTCAAACAAAAAAAAAGATTAGTTCAATTATACCTAAACTTAAACAAGAAACAAACTCACGTTAAAAGACATAAGTGAGTAAAGCAGTTATGAGATTCAATTACCACCAACAATTGAGAAAATATTAAAATACCCAACATAAGATGTTCTGGCCTTGGATTTTAACTCTTGCCAATAAACCTTTCAACACTTGGAGTTATACGCAGAATTCTTCCAAATGGTTCCTCAGAATCTTGAGGATAACCAACCCACCTACATAGGCATCATAAATGTGATTATGCTTTGAAATACTAAAAAATCCCAATCCAGAAAACACCATAGATTCTTGACTACAAGGCTAGCTAATAATATGAAGCATTCTTAAGAAGGAGAAACCATCACTTATCTCAGGAAACATATACTCCTTCAACTAACTGTAAGATCCTTAACTAACTTACTACTTTACAGATATGAAACTTTTTTCTTACATCACTTATAAAGCTTAAAAGCTCTTGCACTTTTGGCCTTTTCAATTCTGAATTCAGTTTGTAGGTGTTATCAAGGATTATCATACAAGCTTAGGAACACTTTAATATTTACAAGCGTAGGAACACTTTAATATCATAACATAAGAGGTTGATGTTATCACAAAATACTTCAACACACATCTCAACATGTAATTGGCACATGATCTCAACGACAACATCATCGACAATAAACAATCAAACTAACAATTTAAATAACCTGACATAAACAGATCAATACCACACAATACATGAATCAATAAACAATCATATGTAAACAAAAAAATATATAGAAGGCAAACTTCAAATTTTGGTGATAATAGCACAAACCCACATTTTCTCTGCAGTCCATAGAGAAAGAAAATTCAACAACAACCTAATAGCTCCAAAATTACAGAGTTAACAAACTATTCCTACTTAGTTTACACACAAAATTTGAAGATGAAGATAACTATGACTCATAATACGCAAATTCCAACACTAAATACAAACAACAAAAGACTAAAACGATACACCATCTACAATCGAATCAAGAGAAACAAATATATAATCCAGATTACTTCTTTCTCTACGGCTTTTCATCTTGACTAAGTTTCTCCTTTTTTTTTCTTAGAACAATAAGAAAACAAATCAAAAGAAAAACTCATCACCACCATGATCGATAGTGTTGTCGGCGATGAATCGAGAGAAATCCTAAAAATCGAGAGACATATTCACCGAACCAATAACGTAGTGACACGTTAGAGGTTCTGATCAACTTCTACAATGTCTGAGTTCAGAAGTGATTCTAAGAGATATCTATTTGTTTTATTTTTTAAAAAGCTTTTTTTAGTTAGACACCTATATTAGAAACTCAAAATATACTCTGTTGGAGATGGTCTAAGGTATTAATAATCATCTTATAATTTTTTTATATTTTGTTTTTGATATAACTGGGATAAACATTGTATTTGTTTATAATGTAGATAATTATGAAAGAAGATTTTATGCATATTTTTAAGGTTTTTTATTCTTAATAGATTTAATTTCCTTGATATGCGTTTTTTAGAATGATGTATATATATGTATATTTTTTTATTTGTAAAATCTAATGATATGTTTAATTGTTTCGCAGAGGAAAAAGAGAATGTCGATCGTAACTACTGATCAACTAGAGCTTTTAGCTAAAGTATCTATGGATGTCAAGAGAGCAAAAAAGAAATGAGAATCATACTACAAAGAATGTATGTTTCAAATGAAACAATATAAAAAATGGACCCATTCCCTTAATTTAATATTGACTCTTGTGAATGCATATCGCACACCACCGATAGCTATTTTTATAAAGTATGAGCCGAATATTTTTGAAATAGGGATAATTTAGTTATTAACATTGGTGGTAACATTGCTATTTATATAAAACTTTTGTGAATGCATATCGCACACCACCGATAGATATTTATATAAAGTATGAGCCGAATATTTTTGAAATTGGGATAATTTAGTTAAAAATTGATATATTTTAATATTGGAATAATCCTAATTTCAAAAATATTCGGCTCATAATTTATATAAATAGCTATCGGTGGTGTGCGATATGACTTCACAAAAGTTTTATATCTAAATCTCGAAATTTCTATTATCAACATTATGGAGAAAACCATTGCAAAAATTTCTTATTTTACACCCTTAAAGCTCGTGAAACCGTATAAGAATACATGACGAATCAAAGTTAGAATAATTCACTTGTGGAGGCCAGATAATCCAAGAGGTCCTTTTAGAACTATTGAGTTAATTATTTCAGGTGAAGAGGTTATACTTAAATTTTTGTTCGAAATCTATATCAATTATTTGTAAGCATTTTAACGTTTTGTTTTGTTGGTAATTAAGGAAAAAAATACAAACATCTGTTAAATGTGAATTTGCAACACGCTTTGAGTCAAAGTTTTTCAAGTTGGTTTATGGAAAACCTTTGAAAATTTTTCACTGTGGCAAAATTCTGGAGCGTTTAGGACAACAGATCATGAATATAATTTATTCTACCATTGTGTTAGATGCTATGAGTAGTGTTGAAGATGATGAACGACTATCATGCACTTTGTGGAAAGCTCTTGCAGAAGAATTCTACAATATAGCCGAGTCTCGAGAAGGGCAAATGCTGGTATCTTTAAAATAAAAAACTAGACAAGTATTTGTTTTTACAATTATCTATTATGAATATTATTGTATGTCACTTAGTTTTATATATATTATACAATTAATTGATTACTTATTTTGTTCTACAGATATCTACAGCATTTCAAGTGCTTTTGATGTCTCAAAACTCATTGTCAATCCAAAATACACGGAGGTTTTGGATTTCATTACTGACTACGTATCAAAAATATTTAATACTAAATCATAATATATAGTTTTTTATATTTTAATATTAAATTTGTATATAGATTATAGATGAATATCATTTGTTCGATTTTGTATACATTTAAATTTCCAGAAGACAAGTTAGCTTTTAATCTATTAGAAAGCAAACCAAAACCTCAAATAAATGAAATTCCTCTTTCAAAGAGGAAGATCTTCAAAGAAAGACTATTATGAAGGTGGAAATTTTAAAATTATATTATCATATTTAATTTAATTGTTATATAAATGCATTATTAACTTCAAATCTTCATTATGTTTGTAAAAATGGTTTGTAAAGTGAAGACAATGTGCACAATTATGAAAATAAATATTGATTGGGTTTGGTATTATATTGCATGTAATTCATGCAATAAGAAAGTTGCAGATGATGTTGTTGCTTTTGATGAAAGCAATAAAAAGAAAAAAAAGAGTGAAAATATAACGAGTGCGATAAATGGGTTACCAATGTTGGCGAAAGGTTGGTTACAAAGTATAATATCTAAATATTATATATTATATTTCAATGTGTCTATATAGATTTTTTTTAGTTTAATTGAAAATTATTCAATATTATTATACCAAAGGTACAAGTTACATGTCTATGTTATGGATCAAACAAGTGAGCTTAAATGTGTTATGTTTGACTCGGTTGTTGTTGAAATTATCGGTTAGTCGGCTACATCTCTTTTAAAAGGAAGGTTTGATGAGGTAAATATTTTATGGTTTTACTATACATTCAATTATCCTAAAAATAATTATTAATATATTTTTTATATTTATTTGTTATAATAGATTGAAGATCCCGATGATTTACCAGAACCAGTCAAAATTTGGTTGGCAAAAACATTTTACTTTGTTATAAATATCGAGTCAGATAATATTATTCGTGATTATGATACATTTAAGATCTCAAGTCTTTTGTCTACGATTCAAGTAATCAGAAACGAAACTTCCTCATTATCGGAAAGTTAACCATTATTGACTTATGATGACCAAGTTATTATCTTTATTTTGGTATATGTTATTATCATTAGTTTTGATAATACATAATTTGATTAAATTAACATTGGTTATTGTTTATTTGTAATGAATAGGCTTCCTTGATAATAAAAATTGGGAAATATCAGATGAGGAATCCATTTTGAGTGTGCAAACACCAACGTCTAAAAGAAATGTCGAGAACATTGTTGATCAAGGACATGAATCTTCGACTAGCAAGAAACAATGCAAAAGAAGGGTTGTGCTTTTAGAAGTGAAGATGGAGAAGTTAGATGGAAATGAAAAGGGTTCCAATGTCGAGAATAAAGATGATTTTTTGCCAAAAGCAGAATAAGCTCAAATAATTTTCTATGTTTTTGACGGAAACACATTTGATTAGAACAGTATGTTTACTTCTTTTTAATTTTTAGATTTTATCTATTGTTTTCTATGTTGCAAGAATATTTATTGGTTATGATATTTTTCAGTAATTTCCATTTGTTTACATCATATATTAACTATATGTTATCGTGAATTATTGTGAACAACAATATGAATCTGAGAAAAAAAAATAGTTGAGTTTTCTGAAGGACAACCGAAACAACATTCCAGATATGATGTAAACTTTAAAAACGCTTCATAAGGTAAAAGCACTATATCACTGACATTAAATTTACGTATAATATCACTTCTAAAATATAATTTTACTTCTAATGTTTGTTAGGACAATATCACTTAGCCAAAACATGAATGAAAATTATTGAAGTTAAGTGATCTAATAAATTTAGTTTTTGCACCATCTCAATTTATCAAATTGACTGCCAACTAAAAATTATTATATATTTATAATTACCGATAATTATAAGAATTCAAAAATATCCAAACAAGCCTGTAACTACTTCAGTTAAGTTTTTCTAAATTCTATGAATTGTATATATGTATAGTTAAATATAGATATCGCTTTTAACTAAAAATAGGTTCAGTAATAATTGAAAATTAATTGATATACGTTCGACAAACACAACTAAGTTTCTTTGAGAGCCACTTAGTTTGTGTTGAGAGAGTTATTAGTTGATTTATTTTTATATGATCTAAAGAGTACTAAACTATTTATTTTGATTGTGTTATTCAGGTTTCGAGATGCCAAGGATTAAGCACGCCATTAGAAATGGTGGAAATAGTCAAAACAACAATAAAGAAAATGTTCATGATTCATTTCAACATTTTGGTTCATCACCCAAATTGCTGGGCTTTTCCAAAAACTCGATGAGTAATAAGGAAATTAGAAGAGGAATTCTTCAGAATATTACCAATGTTCAAATTCCACAAAGAAACGTTCGTTATAATGGAAATAAACAAGTGTCAAAAAGCTGTTGCTAATAAAGAACAAACGAGCTCAGATTTTTTAGGTATGTATGGTTAAATTTATATAATTTTAGATTTTTTTGATATTTTGCGATATTATTGTACAGGTCAAACACAATTTTGATCTAATCATAAAAGCCAGCATGTTATTGACCTCAACGGATCATCTATACATTCAAGTTCTGATTTATTTTGTGTCACTCAAGGTTATTCTTCAGCTTAATTTTACATATTATTTTTGTGTATTTATAGTCATGCAAATTATTAAATACTTATATAATTTTCTATTTTATTTTTAAGGAGAACAATTACCTGTTGGGAATTTGTTATTAGATTGTAGTTCATATGAAGATACGTGGTCGTATGATGAATGTGATGAAAGCGAAACATTGACGAGGGACGCGGAAATTTTCCAACAAAATTTTTTGAATTCGGAACCTCCCAATAGCTTCACATCATTGAGTATTAATGGAAAAATATATAAAGGTTGTAGAATTTATTTATTGATTATATAATTCGATATATATGAAATACATATTCGATTATTAATATTTTTTTATTTGTAACTGTTTTTAGATTATTTAGATCATGGAGACACAACTTTCGAATGCATTATTGTGGAGCTAGAATGTGGTATGACGAGCGTGTGAATAAAAAACGATATGAAAAACCTACATTACTATGTGTTGTTTGCAAGGAACTATTAAGCTACCGTATATAAAAGAAGTTCCTAAAGTTCTACAAGGGTTATCAACTTAAGACGACATTTTGATCAGGAATTTTCCTGAGATTATACATATTTACAAGATGATTTTTTCATTCACTTCTCTTGGTGGATCAGTTGATAAATCTAGACCAAAAGAATGTGGACCAAAAATGTCTCAATTGCATGGTGCAATCTATCATCGAATGGGTAGCCTACATCCCAAAGATGACGTTTATGCAAAGTTTTCACAACTATATATTGTTGATACAAAGAATGAAGTTGTAAATCGTGCAACAATTCTCGAATAATATATTTTTAATATTATACAATATTATAAAAGCTAATCGTTATTTTCTTATATTTACAGTAAAAAGCTAAGAAGACTCCAGTAAACGGTGAACTACGTCTAGAGATAATTAAGGCTATCATAAAAATCTTAGATGAATTTAATCCCAATGCGAAGATATTTCGATCGGCTAGAGATAGATTGTTATCAAGAAACGATCTTGGAAAAAAGAGATTTCATATAAGGATTGATTGTGATAGAACAACAAAAGATGCAAGAACATATTGCATGCCCACAGCTTCAGAATTTGCAGCTTTGATTCCATGTGATTTTGTCTCATATATTCATAAACGTGATATTATTGTAAAAGAAAAATCTGGAAATTTGAAAAGATAAGCGAAACTCATGTCTATTAATTTGGCTTTACAATATCATTTACATTTTCCTTATGGAGAAGATGGATTCATGCTTGAGATAGAAAAAAGATATAATCAAGAAAGCTCGAACAGAAAATTAAAAAAATTAGTTTGAGACAATTTTTTGTCTTCACGATTCAAGAGAGACGTGGTGAAAGTCACCACCTAATTCAATCGAAAAGATTGTTTCAATAATTTTTGGTAGATGCATACACGACTATTGACGCAAACAAGTTTTCATATATTAGACTTAACCAATCAAGCTTAAAGGCCGAGAATTATCAATCATTAAAAGATAATTTCGAATCTGGTGGTGTTGATATGAGTGAGCAAGGAACGATAATGCTAATACCACCAATTTTTGTTGGTGGTCCTCGGCATATCCAGCAAAGATATTATGATGCCATGACTACATGTAAGTATTTAGGTTTTCAAGACTTATTTATCACTTTTACTTGTAATCCAAAGTGGCTGAAAATCTCTAGATATCTTGGGAAAAGGAATACCATATATATTTTCAAGATTAAAATCGATGCTCTATTTAGAGATATGAAGGAGTATGCACTCTTTGGAAAGACTATTGTTGATACCAGGTTTGGCACCTATTTCTGAGAAGCCTATTTCGACACAAGGCCCAGCTAGGCACCGACGTGGAGAGGAAGATGGACCGAAGTAGAGATCGGCTNAGGTTAAAGATATGTAATTAGGGTTTTAAACATGTATTTTCACTATAAATACCTATGTAATCATTCTTAAAAGATAGATGAAATTCTTGAGATCTTTTGCCCACATAATCTAAGACCTAAAACCTAAGCTTAAGTCTTGATTCAACAGTTGGCGCCGTCTGTGGGGACTATCTCTAGAAGACATTC